>PVJC01010049.1:0-28707 GCA_004026665.1 Murina feae
ACAGTCTTGACTTAAAGTTGTTGTTCTGGAGTAATTATTAAAAGTACTAGAGGCCCAGTGCACGAAATTTGTGCACTGGGGCAAGGGGGAAGTTTCCCTCAGCATACTTTCCAATTTGGGACCCCTTGCAGGATGTCCAAACTGGCAAGTCAGACATCTCTCTCTTATTCTTGGACTGCTGGTTCCCAACCACTCATCTGCCTGCTTGCCTGGTTGTCCCTAATTGCTTCTGTCTGCCAGCCTGATCACCCCCTATCTACTCCCCTGTCAGCCTGATCAATGCCTAACTGCTTCCCTGACAGCCTGATTACCCCCAAATGCCCTCCCCTACCAGCCTGGTTGCCCCCAACTGCCCTCCTCTACTGGCCTGGTCACCCCTAATTGTGCTCCCCTGCTGGCCTGATCACCTACAACTGCCCTCCCCTGCTGGCCATCTTGTGGCTGTGAGCACCACCATCTTTGAGGGCAGGGCAGTCCAGTATTCCCTCCTTATTGATTGTGGGCACCACCATCTTTGTGATGGCATGAGGGTCAATTAGCATATTCCCTCTTTATTAGATAGGATCATTATAGATATTTAGGACATTTCCATTACCTTTTACAGATGTCTTTACTATACTTAATTCAAGAATAAGTATCTAGTGACTCTGTTTTCCCAAGTGTTTTCAAAGCATTCAACTTAGTTTATAGAGAAATATTGTAAGTAAATGATAAGTAAAAATGGCAAAAACAGGCTTGGGAGCAAACAACTGATAGAGAAGTAAGCTGATTTCACTGTTAGATCAGGTTAATATTACATGGAATGTGTTACAGAAAGAAAGGGCAGCCTTAGTTAATCCACCTAGACAGTGAATTGGAGGTTGGATAAAAGAGTTTCTACTATGTGACTATTTGTTATGAAAATTACCAAACCTACCTATATATATAAAGAGTCAGAGTCCAGAACATCCAAAACAAACAAATGGACAACCAAGCACCACAAGTCTGTCCTACAGACAGTGCTGGATCACCACTGACTGCTGCAGCTGTGGGTGCCACAACCCAGCACTGACTGCTGAGGGGGCTGCGGATCAGGCCTGGAGAGAAGCCTGGAGAGAGAAGCAGGGTCTGATTCTCAGCCTCCTTGGCAGCTGTTGATCAACCCTTGCCTCTCTCTCTCTCTGGGCCTTGCCAGCAACTGCACCTCTCTGATCAGGCCTGGAGATAGGCCCGGAGATGCTGACTGGCATAGAAACCGACCAATCAGAATCTAATCTGGGTGAACTGCAAAGGCAGAACCTAAGGTGGGGGCTGAGGAGGGGATTTAATGGAAACACCTGTTTGGTGTAAGGTGTAAGAAAGCAGTTCAATTTTTTAACACATTTTTGCAGGAAACGAGTAAAATCGGATCCACCAGGGAGACTGTCAACACATATTTTGCAAAGTAAATAAATAGAGACTGCTTTTTAAACTAAAACACTGAAAGTTTCATAGAAAAAATATCAAATAGATCAAAAGATATGAATATTTTACAGAAAGTCTAATTTTGGCGAGAAAATGTCAAAAAAGCCCCACATTACAGTGCGATTTGGCAGGAAAATGCCCAATTACAAAGTGTTAATGACCAGTTTGGCAGTATAGTGGATATGGCTGGCTATCAGTCCAGATATAGAAATTATGTATTTTTGTCTGCCAAGAGCATCTCTTCCTGCTGAAAAAGCCTTTTCCCCACCCCATTTAAGCAATCCTATCCTATATAATCTATCTATACTAATAAAAGGGTAATATGGTAATTAGACCAGGTTGACCAGCCATCTTCTGGATATCCAAATTCCTTCCAGACAAAGCCATGGTGGTGAGGGCTGAGGCAAAGGCAGTTAGGGGTGGTCAGGTTGGCAGGGGAGGGCAGTTAGGGGTGATCAGGCTGGCAGACGAGAGCAGTTAGAGGCAATCAGGCAGGCAGAGAGAGGAATTAGGAGCAATCAGGCAGTCAAGCAGACAAAGGAATTATGAGCAATCAGGCAGGCAGGCAGAGCCAGTTAGGGGCAATCAGGCAGACAGGCAGGTGAGCTTTTACAAGTTAGCAGTCCCAGATTGCAAGTGGGGTGTCCCACAGGAATCGGACCTAAACCAGCAGTCAGACATACCCCAAGGGGACCTGATTGGAGAGGGTGAAAGCTGGGCTAAGGGAACCCCACCCCGTGCATGAATTTTCTGCACCAGGCCACTAGTCAAGTATAAAAGTAAAGACATGAGAAAAGGCAAATTTTGTCTCTTTTGACCTATAGTTGGACTCTTGTCCTCCTTCAAACTGAGTATGGATGTAATCAAATGAATGAAAAAAATCAGGTTAAACTACATTACTCTCTTGTAGAACCAAAAAGTCAGCATTTTTCTTCCTTTATGCAATCAGATTCTTGGTCCAAAGCCAGCAAGGAAAATGTATTATTAACACAGGCTCAACCTGATATCACCAAGAGTTCCCTCCTGCCTGCCACGCTCAGTATATACAGAGTTGGCACAACCATAGAAATCTGACACCTGATTGTTATCCAGTCCCTTGATGGAGTGTAGAGAAAAGGAAGAAAACCTAATGGGGTCAGAAAAGTGATAATATGGACTGGAGCCAGGGATAGCGCCAGGACTCTGGGAGGCAAGGAGGTAAAGGAAATCTATTGCAAGAAAGGAAATGTTTCATTCTGGTCCCCTCAAGAAGATCCATCAGCTTGATGCTTCATTTCTTGACAAGGGCTCGTGTGAAACTGAGATCACCCCTTTCCTTTAAGTTGTCTCTTCACATCACAAATTTATGGAGAAAGGAAATCCCAGGATAAATGTTTGCCAAATAACTGCCCAGCCAAGCCCCTTAGGAGTGACCTGCCCCAGAATGTCTGGAAGGGGAGTTTGGAAAGTGCTCTTCCATCCTGGGTGCCTGTGAATGGATGCTGTGGTCTTACAGCAAGCATGTAAAACTCACAGCCCATGGCCCACATGCAGCCCATATGAAAATTTTTGTGGCCCAACCAACACAATAATATGTAATCAATCTTAATGTATAAAAATCCAGGAGCCGTCATGACCTAAATGACCAGACAGATGATGAAACAGCAGGCTGCGTTGGGCAACCAGGCCAGTGAGTGGGGCAGTGAGGCATAACCATATTGGTGGAGTGGGGGAAGTTGAGGAGAGCAATTGGGGGTGACCAGACCAGTGGGGGCTCTGGGCCCCAGCCAGGGCACAGCAGAACTCTAGGTCTCACAGGATGGGGGCATGACCAGCCTCCAAACTATACCCTGATAGGAGGAAGTAGGGAGCCCATTTCTCACAGAATCAGCTGTTGGACAGCTTGCTGTCAGTGGCCTGCCAGCCAGGAATCCCATTCCCCTGCACCCCAGACCCTGACAGGAAGGAGGAGGGAGCCCCATTCCTCACAGAACTGTCTGTTGGCCAGCTTGCTATCAGCAGACTGCCAACCAGGAATCTCATTCCCCTGCACCCCAGACTCTAAAATATTTACTCTAATTAATTCCCTTTTAATGTGCACAAATTTCATGCACTGGGCCACTAACTAGTGCTTTAATAAAAATTTCATAACTTAAGTTTTATGATATCCTGTTATGTATCCTATATAATAAAGAGCTAATATGCAAATGGTCATCATGCCCTCATGCTGTCATGCTATAATGGCTCAAACATTCAACACTGGGGAGAGGGAAATGGGGACCAGCCAGGAACAAATGAGATTGTGAGAGAGGAATGGGGACCAGCTGGGAAAAAATGAGCTCACAAGAGAGAAATGGGGACCAGCCAGGCTGTGACCCAGGAGAGGGACAAACAGCCTACCCCATGGTCCCAGGCACCAGCGCCTACAGCTACAGCCCAGGAGAGGGACAAGCCACCTACCTGCCTGTGGTCCCCTGTGACTGTGGCCAGCCCAGGCTAAGCCAGTCAGGGTCCTCGGTGCCTGAAGCTGGCCAGAGGGAGGGAAGCTAGTCCTGGGTGCCTGCAACAGGCTGGAGTAAGGAATCCTTGGTCCCAGGTATGGGGTGAAACAGAGGCAGTTAGGAGCTATCAGACCAGCAGGGGAGCAGTTAGGGGTGATCAGACAGGCAGGCAGACAGGCAAGCGAGTTGTTAGGAGCCAGCGGTCCCAGATAGCGAGAGGTAGTCAGACATCCCCCAAGGGGTTCCAGGAGAGGGTGCATGCCAGGCTGAGGGAATTGCCTCCCCCCCACTCTCCCCATGCCACAAGGATCAAGCCTAAACCAGCAGTCAGACATCCCTCTCTCAATCTGGGGCTGCTGGCTTCTAACCACTCACCTGTCTGACTGCCTGATTGTCCTTAACTGTCTTTGCCTTCCTGCATGATTGCCCTTAGCCTCTCTGCCTGCCTGCCTAATCGCCCTTAGCTGCCTCTGCCTGCTTGCCTGATCACTCCTAACTGCCTTCCCCTGTCATCCTGATCTTGCCCCAACTGTTCTCCCCTGCTGGCCTGATCGCTCCTAACCCCCTGCCAGTCTGATCTTGCCCTCAACTGCCCTTTGTTGCCAGCCTGATTGCTTCTAACTGCCTCTGCCTTGGCCCTCACCACCATGGCTTTGTAGGGAAGGAAATCAGATATCCAGAAGATGGCTAGTTAACCCAGTCTAATTAGCATATTACCCTTTTATTAGTATAGATTGGCCAGATGGTTATGCCTAACCTTTGCCTATCTCCTCTCTTCGGGAGTTGAAACTGACCTGTTTAACTCTGATTATTATGTAAAGACCTGCTCCCATTGTTATCAGTGGAAGTGAGATTTGGGGTACTGCTGGAATAAGCATTCCTGAGACCTCCATGAGGGGATGAGATATGATAGAAAGCTTTATTTCCATGGAATTACATCCTGGGTTTCCAAAGTCCCATTTACCTTAGTCCAGGCAGAGAAGAAGTGTAGCTGGAGCTTCAGTAAAGCTAGAAGCAGAGCCAGAGTTCAGAGTTCCCATGTCATGTGGAGCTGGGTCCAGTCCAGCATCAGGCCAGCTCAGTCCATTAGTCCACTGTGTGGGGGATCCACATTGTGGGGGCCACATGGGAGAATGCACGAGAGTAAGCCCCAAACAGCACCAGTCCCAAGAGTTCAGAAAGCACAAGAGGGTGAATTTCTTTATTCAGGGCATTAAATATCCCAAATCTTTCTGTACTTGCAGTGGCCATTCCTAGTCTGGCCAATGACCTTTGTTCCCAGGTGTGAGTGATAAGCAAGTACCTTTCTTATATCATTGCTGGAGACCAGTTGTTGTCACTTAGTAGAGAAATGTGCCTGAAGGCTGGTCGACCTTAATTCCCCTGAATAGTGGGGGAGCTATTCCCCCATCCTTTAGATAGAGACATTGATAGTTAAAGCAGCCCTCCACCTGTTACTGATATGTAAATACTTGTTGCCTCTTTGTTGTTGGAATTTCCTGCCCTTTTGATAAGGATGTGGTTTTCCCCATTGCCTTAATAAAAGCTTTGAGCAAGACCAGAGTGGTGGGCAATCTTACCCACTAGTGGAAAGATGCCACGCCTGGTCCCCATTATTCCAAATTAATTTTCTTCTAGTCTCTCTCTTTTCATTTTGTGTGCAGCCTCCTCCAGAACAAGAACCCTGAACCACGCGGGACGTGTAAGGGGCTCCCGCATATCATACCAATATTACTGGACGTGTGTCTATTTTCCTTTTGTCCAGTCCCCTTATTCCAATGTTTTGCAGGGATCATGCTTATAATGTCTGGCCTTCCCTTTGCTCCTTTGCTATCCTATATAATAAAAGCCTAACATGCTAAGTGCCCAGTTGTCTGGTTATCCAGTTGTCTGTTCAACCAATAAAAGCACAATATGTTAATGATATGCTAAGGCTGCTCAAATGCTCACTATGATGTGCACTGACCACCAGGGGGCAGACAGTCAACAGGTCAACCAGTCACTATGGTGTACACTGACCACCAGGGAGCAGAAACTCTGACTGGTAGGTTAGCTTGCTGCTGGGGTCCAGCTGATCAGGACTGAGCGAGACAGGCTGGACACACCCTGGAGCCCTCCTGCAGTCCCTTTCCAGCTGGCCAACCTCCCACAGCCCTCTCCAGCTCCAGTCGTGCACCAATGGGGTCCCTCAGCCTGGCCTGAGTCCTCTCACAATCCAGGACTCCTCAGGGGATATTGGAGAGCCAGTTTTGGCCCAATCCCACTCAATGCAGAAGTTGCTCCTGGTGATCAGTGTGCTCCCACATGGGGAGTGCCACTCAGCCAGAAGCTGGGCTCACAGCTGGCGAGTGTAGCAGTGGTGGCAGGAGCCTCTCCCACCTCCGCAGCCATGCTAAGGATGTCCAACAGACAGCCTAGGCTGAAGTGGAACCAAGTCGTCAGTTGGACATCTCCCAAGGGCTCCCAGACTGTGAGAGGGCACAGGCCAAGCTGAGGGACCCGCCACCCCCCTTCCCCACCAGCAAGTGCATGAATTTCATGCACTGGGCCTGTAGTTATTAATAATTAGCTAATTACAATGTAATCATATATCTACCTGTAATCAAAAAGCTGCTAACCTATCTAACATTGAGGATAGAAAAAAAAACTTTTAATGTAATTTTTTTTTAAGCCCTGGAAGGAATTTTACTATCATGTTGACCTTTCAAAAGACCACATGAAAAATCTACAGATCAAACAATGTTATGTTTATGGGAACTACTACATTAAAAGAAACAAAAATGTCTCAAATGAAGTTATTAGTGGGAAATAGTTATAAAGTTTAAGAGCTGGTTTGCATGGTTTTAAGACATATTTTAGAAGACAAGAAATTTGTTGAGACTGGGAAAAGTTTATGACATAGTAGCTTTAGAGGGGTAGACACAGCAAGTCAAGGGTCTTACAGCAAACCTTGAGAAATAACCTTTTAGTAATGTTTTGTAGAGTTTTAGGTGAAATTCACATAAAATAAAATTGACTGTTTTAAATAAGTAATTCAGTGGGTATAGTTATATTTTGTACAATCACTACCTCTATTAATACCAAAACGAGAAGAAAAAGAAAAGCCCATGCTCATAGCAATTGGGGTCTCTGATTCTGGATTTTCCTATTCTGTATGTTTCCTCTAAATGAAATAATATATATGGGCTAAAAATATTAATATTTTTCCTCTCACCTTCTAGGGTCTTCTAGTTAGGCAAATACCCAAACTGACAGATGAACAGGAGAAAATCAGAGTTAATGCATGCACCTGAGGAATTCACATGGACATGACAAATCCATGAAAATTTCCCAAACATTGAAGCAACACTGGGTATATAAGACATTTTGGACAGAGGACAAAAGGAGGTCGTGAGATATTGGATTTTAGAAGTGAGAGTAGTGGAACACACGTGGCAGGAAAGTCCTTGCCAGGTGACTCAGAAACTCTGGGACACGCTTAGTACCAAGCTAACAGGTTCCTACTGCCACCTGTAACTCAAATTAGGCTGGGGGAGCATCCTAAGATCTCCTTCTTAGAGCAGGCTCCTTTAATGAAGAGTGAATGCAGCTCACACTGGTGTCTGTACAGGGGCTGCCAGAACCTAACAGTTACCTCTCCTCTGAATGTGTTTCCCTTTTCTCTCCATGTCTGTAAGGTTCTGAGGGGAGTGGGCTAGGTTTAGGGAGGATGTCTGTTTGTTTAGAAACTTTGTATCTATAGTGCTTAACACAGAGGTGTCTGTGATAAATTAATGAATTAATACTCTCCAAGGAGAGCCAGAACCTATGAAACTATAGGGGAAAACCCCTTGCCTTTCATAGAAACTTCACCTGAGGCATTTTCACAATCCATTGATGTTGTTTGTTTGTTTTCAATTTTCACCCAAGGATATTTTTTTCCACTGATTTTTAGAAAGAGTGGAAGGGAGGGAGGAAGGGAAGGAGAAAAAGAGAGAAACATCAATGTGAAAAAGACACATTGATCTGGTGCCTCCCACATACACCCAAACAGGGGCCAGGAATTGAACCTGCAACCCAGGTACATGCCCTTGACCAGGAACCAAACCCATGACCCTTTGGTGCTTAGTCGGTCACTCTAACCACTGAGCACACCAGCCAGGGCTTACTCGATTAATTTTTTTCAGAAAGAGGAAGGGAGAGATTTGTTGCTCAACTTACTGATGCATCCATTGGTTGATTCCTGAATGTGCCACCTGGAAATGTGTTGTGTCAGAAGGATGTGTTGTGTCAGAAGGATGCTCTAACCAACAGAGCTGCCTGCCCAGGAGGGCCCTGAGGCACTTTAGGACGAGGAATTCTTCCCAGATCCAGAGGATGAGTGCCTGGACTGTCTGAGCTACGAGCACCTCATGTCTAAGTTTCCCTTTGCAAGAGAGAGGAAAGGGTTGCAGAGTGGCTGCTGACCAGTGCGGGCTCCCCTCTCTCTTAGGCCTGCCCACTTCTGCACCTTCACTTACATTACTCTGTCCTTCCATCGACAAGATGCCTGAATGGGGCAGGGCACCTTGACAGGCTCCACCATTTCCCAAGTTTGGGGCAAGTTCTCTGACCTCAGGTCCGTAGAGGCTTCCTAAGTCCATTTTTCTCTTTTCCTATCTCATCCAGTCACGTGGCTAAAAATATATGCAAACCACCAGAGTAAACCTCTGTCTTTGTCTCTCCAAATGGTGTCCCTGATACATCCACGGGCACACACATGCACACATGCACACACGCACACAAACACACACACGCACCCCGAAATGATGCCACTTCTCAGAGGTGTCTCTGAAGGGCAGGGCCTGCAGGAGGAGGCTCTCCACATAAGCCTTTTCTGTGCAAGGCTCAAAGCTGCTGCCATGGCAACCTCTGCAACCTGGCTGAGATCCAAATAGGTTGCAGAGGGAGACAGAGAGAGAGAGAGAGAGAGAGAGAGAGAGAGAGAGAGAGAGAGAGGATGAGTATCTCTGATCCCAATGAGATTGGCCTGGCTTCTGTCTGGAGTTATGCAGCACTGAAAAATTAATTTCCTAAAACAACAGAGAAATTAAGCCCCTGGGAAAATCGCGCCCTCAGGGAAGAGAGACCAAATGGAAGAGAACTGCAAACCCAGCGGGAGGTGCTTGGAGGGGAGCTTCGTGGGGCAGAGTAAGAGCTGCAGGAGTACGACTCACATCCCAGCAAAGCGCCTCCCCTGTCCCCTCCGCTTCCTCCCGCCTCCTCCAAACCAGTTCAGCACAGAGTGCACGCCTTTAAAAATCTTCTCTTTGAGTCCTAGGTGATATGGGAAAACTAACAGCAGCCCATGGCACAGTGAAATAAGCTCCGCATTTGTCTTTAAATTGACAAGTCCCCCTCTTCCCCTCTACTCCTACCTCCTCCTCAGACCAGTGAGCCAGCCCCTCCTCTCCCTCCCCTCCCCCAACCCCAACTCTTTTATTATCAGTTGAATCACGTTGTGTGCCAAGCCAAGGGTCATTTCAGGTCAGCTGTGGATGAAAGGACCAGGAATGTGTGCAAAGGTGCTGACATTGGCAGGACAAAATGAGAGGGAGAGAGAGAGGGAGAGAGAGAGAGAGAGAGACAGAGACAGAGAGAGAGGGAGGAGAAGGAGCAAAATGTGAGAAGCTCCAGTGTCCTCAGAAGGACATAGTCATGCTTGAAAGACACAAGAAATGTTTCAAAGCTTGACAAGCGCTACTTAATCCGTAACTAGTTTCTTATAAAAATAAGAATTCGGCCTCCAGTGAGCTCTCTGGAGACTGATGAGAGTGTTGAATTGTCCTCCCTCAGAACCTCATTTTGGACTACTGTTCAGAGAGAAGTGCTGCCCATTGCAGAAGTCCACACTCCGGGGACCAGCCCTCAGGCAGCCAGGAGCGGGCCCAGGGGCAATGGTCAGCCTGGCAGAGGGTCAGAACTCAGAGCCCCGGGCGGCGAGGAGGGGGCTGTGGTGGCCTTGACCTTCTCGGAGATGTTTGCACCACCAGCACGAGTGGCCAGTATGTTTGCCTTGTTTCAGTATCAAGCACAGATCTCTTTGTTTGAAGATAAAGAAAGAAGCCTTGCATCCATGTGTTTTCTGCAATGTTTGCTGGGTAGTCATGGCCTGAGTTGGTTGTTGTTGTTAGGCAAGTAACTATGTTGTGTATTTACAGCAACGTGAGGCAGACATTGATACTATTGTAATCAACTAGTTATTAGTAATAGAAAAGGAACAGGGGGGAGCCAGACACTATAGGCATGTCATCTCTGCAGCTTCACCTTGAAGCTACAACTTTGCACCCCAAGGGGTCCAACCAAGGCAAGGCATATGCCCTGCCACTAAAGTTAGAGAAAATAGGGAAGTTGCCTGTCAATCACACCAGGGACAGAAACCATTCACCAGAATGGGTGTGGCCGCTGAAGGCATGCAAACTCTTAGGAACATATAATCCGCTAAACAAAGGGTCTCCTCTCTTGGCACTCTCAGGACTCTTGCTGCTTGAGTGCTGCTGGCTTTCTCTTGGCTTTCTTGTACTTGTGGCCCATGGCCATGCGAACCCTACCTACAGCGAGTTAACGGACTGCAGCTCCATGGTGTGACACTGGGCGGTGGAAATACAGAAAGGCAAGTGGACTCGGGTTCTGGTTTTAGTTTTCCTAAAACCCCAGCTACATTTTTTCTATGACTGGACTATGGAAAATAGGACTATGAAAATCCAGGGGTGTATGCCATGAAAACAAACCTCTTTACTCCATTTCACCCTCAAGAGGACTTCTGGAATGCTTATTCCCGTGGTACCCCAAAGCACCATGCCTCCGTGAACATCCGAGGGAGATGGGACCCTCCCCTGCCCTGTCACACTATGAATGAACAGTAATATCTGGAGGATGGTTTTGAATGAAAAACGTTTCAACATACCCAAGGTCCAGTAGGAATACCATGGTACTATACAGCATAAACAACAGCTCAGTAACACTTCATTTATTTTATTTTTAGTAATACAATTTTTTTTCTACCTCATACATGATTGAACACATATTTGGTTTTAAAATTAACAGTCACAATTGAAGGAACAATTGACTATTTTTCTAAAAATGATTAAGCTATTGAATCTCAAAGTCTCAACAAATGTTGCATCTTACTATTTTTATTGAGCCTTCTATTATGATTATTCCTGGTAAATACCAATGTCGTTTCTCCACTGGCCTTCACTTACCAAATAGCCATGACCGATGGTCGACACAGGGCCACCGCTTCCAATTCCAGGAGATTCTGTCACATGGGTCCCATTTCCAGCGCAATAGCCGCTGGCAACCTCTCCTGCAAAGTCCGCCCACATGGACTTTCCTATCGTTGTGGGCCAAGGGGTCCCACTGTGGCTGTCAGAGCTTCATTCTCCTGAATGTGATATTCCTGAAGCTTCATAGGGATTCTTGGCATCACTTGTAAATATTTCTGTAAGCAATATTCTGAATAGGCGGTCTCTTCAGGTTTTAAATCTCTTGATGTGAAGTCTTTTTTTTCCCTTTTAATCTTTATTGTTGAAAGTATTCCATGGCCCCTCCTTTTTCCCGTTAACCTCTTCCAGCCACTCCCTCCTCCCTCCCAGGCCCTCACCACCCCATTGTCTTTGTCCACGGGTGATGCGTATATGCACACAAGTTCATTGATTGATCTCTTCCCACCCACCCTCCCTGCATTCCCTCTGAGGTTCAAGTCTGTTGGTGATTCTATGACTCTGGGTGTATTTTTGATCATCCATTTACTTGGTTCGTTTGAGTCCACATATGAGTGAGATCCCGTGATATTTATCGTACTCTGACTGGCTTATGTTGTTGGCACAATGCTCTCCAGGTCCATCCATGCCGTTGCAAATGGTGAGATTCTTTCTTTTTTATTGCCATGTAGTATTCACTGTGTAAATGTACCATAGTGTTTTTATCCACTCATCTGCTGATGGGTACTTAGGCATGAGATCTTTAACACAGCCTAAAAAACAGGTTTCTGTATGTTTATTGTTGTTTCCAAGAAATTTCTTAACCTGTTTTATCTAATCAGATTCTGACATTTGTGCAGCTGTTAGTCTAGGTGGCTCGTTAAAAAAGAGAAGGGAGGAAACTGAGCCTGATGAAACTGGGAAACTACCATTTCACACACACTCCAGGGAATGGCCCAATCAGCCTGCCCAAGGGGTCAGTGCCTAGGAATCAGGGAAGACCAGCTTCCATCACTCAGAGGAAATAGGCCCTTCTCCCAGGCTAACGGAGGAGGGAGCAATGCTGAGGGGGATGTTCCACTGAGTGCATGAGCAGTCAGGGCAAAGATGGATCACAAGGGGGAGGAGATGCACCTGGGGGGAGATCAGAGAGGATAAGGGTATGACACCCAGGGAGAGCCAGGAAAGATCAGATAGTTCGAAAGAAATCCTGCTCTCTCCCAAGCCCAGGAATTATAAGGGAGCTTAATGAAGAGCAGGGCCCTCTCTTTCCTGCAGACACACAGGTCAAGTGCTGCCTGGGAGCAGAAATTGTGCTGGAGCAATGGCCCAGCAGCCCTGGCCCTGGCCCTGCTGCTCTCAGTGGGCACAGTGTGAGCCTGCAGCCCTGCAAGTTGGACTTCTTCCCCAGCAAAAGGGAGCCGAACCACCTGGTTGTGGATGAGACATCCAGTGGGGTGTCTTTGGGAGCAGATGGTAAGGCTGGCCAGCTCTGCTGCCGGACCCACTGGGGAAGTGTGGGGGGGCATGGGAAGCCTTGTCATGGGCACCCCAATACATCTTGCCATCATCGCTGAAAACGTCCCTGAAGTTCCTTTCCTGCAATGTGCTGAAGAATCTGTTTCCAGACCAGCTTCCTCCAGTCACACAGCCATACTCTTTGGGTACATGAATTAGTCACCTTTCCTGATGCATGAATTTCCTTTCTCTTTCTTTAATGTCTTCAGTGAGGCCTGATTTATAACTTAAGCACATATTCTCTCTCCTGATAACAGTCTGAGGCTAGCAGGTTGGGGTGATCATGCTGCCAATCAATTCCGGGAGGGGGGTCAGCATGATGCAGGTGCCTCAGCTGTTGGATGGAAAAGCTGTTCTGTTGTTGTTATTGTTACTATTGTTCAATCTACTAAAGAAGATGCCACTGTCTCCTTTGAATTTTTAATTCAATGCCATTTCAATGAAGATAATTTTTGTCTTTGAATTCTTGCCAAGTGTATTTTCCCTTTTCTTCCTTCCCACCACTATAAGAAATGCCCGATATTCACATCACCAATTTTTTCTAAGAAACAAGGATTTATTTTCTTATTTATTATATATTTATTATATTATATTTATATTTGCAATAACATTAATGCCAACACAATCCATCAAGGGAATTGGGCAATAAATTACTTCCAGACTTTTTGCAAAGTCTGTTATACAGAAATCCCTATCCCTGCTCCATCCCCCATGACCTCTGTTCTGCTTCCATTTTTTAAATTTTGTTTTATTGCTTAAAGTATTACAAAAAGTAGTACATATGCCTCTTTTTCCCCTTGACTTTCCCCCGGCCTCCCCTACCCCCGAGTGTCCTGTGAACATTGGTTATGCTTATACGCATGCATACAAATTCTTCGATTGATCTCTTACTGGCCCCCCTCCAACCCTCTCCAGCTTTCCCACTGTAGTTTGACAGTCTGTCCGATGATGCTCTGTCTCTGTATCTATTTTTGTTCATCAGTTTATAATGGTCTTTATAAATGAATGAGATCATGAGGTATTTTTCTTTCATTGATTGGCTTATTTCACTTAACATAATACTCTCCAGTTCCATCCATGCTGTTGCAAATGGTAAGAATTCCTTCTTCTTTACAATAGCATAGTATTCCATTGTGTAGATGTACCACCATTTTCTAATCCACTCATCTGCTGATGGGCACTTAGGCTGTTTCCAAATCTTGGCTATGGTGAACTGTGCTGCTGTGAACATAGGGATGCATATGTCCTTTCTGATTGGTGTTTCTGGTTTCTTGGGATATATCCCTAGAAGTGAGATCACTGGGTCAAATGGCAGTTCCATTTTTAAATTTTGAGAAAACGCCATACTGTCTCCCATAGTGGTTGCACCAGTCTGCATTCCCACCAGCAATGGACGAGGGTTCCTGTTTCTCCACATCCTCTCCAGCACTTGTCATTTGTTGATTTGTTTATGATAAGCTTTCTGACAATGAGATGGTATCTCATTGTTGTTTTGATTTTCATCTCTCAGATGATTAGTGACTTTGACCATGTTTTCATATGTTTATTGGCTTTCTGAATGTCCTCTTTTTAAAAGTATCTATTTAGGTTCTTTGCCATTTTTTGATTGGATTGTTTATCTTCCTTTTGTTAAGTTGTATGAGTTCCCTGTAAATGTTGGCGATTAAACCCTTATAGGTGATAACATTGGCAAATATGTTCTCCCATGCAGTGGGCTTTCTTGTTGTTTTGTTGATGGTTTCTTTTGCTGTGAAGAAGCTTTTTATTTTGATGTAGTCCCATTTGTTTATTTTCTCTTTAGTTTTCAATGCCGTAGGAGCTGTATTGGTGAAGAAATTGCTTCAGCATGTGTCTGAGACTTTGCTACCTGTGGATTCCTCCAGTATTTTTATGGTTTTCTTTATTACATTTAAGTCCTTTATCCATTTTGAGTTTATTTTTGTGTATGGTGTAAGTTGGTGGTCTAGTTTCATTTTTTTGCATATATCTGTCCAATTTTCCCAACACCATTTATTGAAGAGACTGTCTTGGTTCCATTGTATGTTCTTGCCTCTTTTGTCAAATATTAATTGAGCATATTGGTTTGGGTCAATGTCTGGGTTCTCTATTCTATTCCATTGATCTATATATCTGTTCTTGTGCCAGTACCATGCAGTTTTGAGAACAGTGGCTTTATAATACAGCTTGATATCTGGTATTGAGATCCCACCTACTTTGTTCTTCTTTCTCAGGATTGCTGCAGCTATTTGGAGTCTTTTTTTATTCCAGGTGAATTTTTGGAGAGTTTGTTCTAGGTCTGTGAAATATGCCATTGGTAGTTTAATGGGAAGTGCATTGAATTTATAGATTGCTTTGGGTAGTATGGACATTTTAATGATGTTGTTTCTACCAATCCACGAACATGGTATGTTCTTCCATCTGTTTATACCTTCCTCTATCTCTTTTTCCTATGTCCTGTAGTTTTCTGAGTAGAAGTTTTTTACCTCTTTACCTTTTTTTCCTAGGTATCTTAATTTTTTTGGTGTGATGGTAAGTGGGATTGCTTTTTAGTCTCTTTCTGTAATTTCATTATTGGTGTCTAGAAATACCATAGATTTCTTGGTGATGATTTTGTATTCTGCTACATAGCTGAATTCATTTATTAGGTCTAATAGTTTTTTTTTGTTTGTTTTATGAAGTCTTTAGGATTTTTTATGTACAATGTCATGTCATCTGTGAATAAAGACAGTTTTATTTCTTCTTTTCCAATTTGGATGCCTTTTATTTCTTCTTCTTGTCTAATCGCAATGGCTAATACTTCCAGTCCTATGTTGAAAAGGAATGGTGAGAGTGGGCATCCCTGTCTTGTTCCTGTTCTTAGGGGAAATGGTTTTAGTTTTTTCCCATTGAGTATGATGTAGGCTGTGGGTTTGTCATATATGGCTTTTATTATGTTGAGGTGTGATCCCTCTATTCCCACCTTGCTGAGAGTTTTATCAAAAATGGGTGTTGGATTTTTTCAAATGCTTTTTCTGCATCAATTGCTATGACTATGTGGTTTTTATGTCTCAATTTTTTATGTGATGTATCATATTTATTGATTTGCAGATATTGTACCATCCTTGCTTCCCTGGGATAAATCCTATTTGGTCATGGTGTATGATCTTTCTGATGTACTGCTGGATCCAATTTGCTAGGATTTTGTTGAGGATTTTGGCATCTATGTTCATGGGGGATATTGGCCTGTAGTTCTCTTTCATTGTGTTGTCTTTATCTGGTTTTGGTATTAGATGATGTTGGCTTCATAGAATGAACTTGGAACTGTTCCTTCCTCTTGAATTTTTTGAAATAGTCTGAGGAGGATAGGTTTTAGTTCTTTCTTGAATGTTTGGTAAAACTCCCTTGTGAAGCTTTCTGGCTCTGGGCTTTTGTTTGCTGGGAGCTTTTTTGATTACTACTTCAATTTCTCCCACATTTATTGGCCTATTGAGAGTTTTAGATTCTTCCTGATTGAATTTAGGAAGGTTGTATTTTTCTAGGAATATGTCTATTTCCTCAAGGTTGTACAGTTTGTTGGAATAGAGTTGTTCATAGTAATTTTTAATAATCATTTGTATTTCTGTGGGGTCTGTTGTTATTTTGCCTCTTTCATTTCTGATTTTGTTTATTTGGGTCCTTTCTCTTTGCTTCTTGGTGAGCCTGGCTAGAAGTTCATCAATCTTGTTTATTCTTTCAAAGAACCAGGTCTTGGGTTTATTGATCTTTTGTATTGTTTTTTTTTTTGTTTTGTTTTTGTTTTTGGTCTCTATGTCTTTTATCTCTGCTCTGATCTTTATTATTTTCTTCCTTCTGCTTACCCTGGGCTTTTCTTGTTGCTCTCTTTCTAACACTTTGAGTTGTAGAGTTAGGTGATTTATTACCATTGTTTCTTATTTTTTGCAATAGGCTTGTAGAGCTATGAACTTCCCTCTCAAGACTGCTTTCACTGTGTCCAATAGGTTTTGGATTGTTGTGTTTGAATAGTCATCTGTTGCAATGATATTTTTTATTTCTTCTTTGATCTCTCTGTGACCCAGTCATTGTTTAATAGCATGCTATTAGTCTCCTGCCAGTACCTGCCGGCACTACACAGGTACCTGAATGAGGGGGTGAGGATAAGAAATAGACAAGAGACAAAAAGATGGGGTCAGGAGGACTATAGTTCAAGACTGCAGACCCAAGGTTATTGCAAAGCTCATATTTATCCAGCATAATTAAGGAAGTTACTGTATACATGATTTTGGCAAGCACAGCAATTTAACCACACACTGTTTTTTCCTAATTTCTCACCCTGCCAACTTCCTCATACTCTTCCTGCCCACATCTAGCTCCTAGAGTATTAGCAGACTCTAGACTAAGTGTCAGCAGTCTCTTGACTGTCCTGTGATATTAGGCACCAACAGTCTCTTGACTGTCCTGTGATATTTCTACCCAAGCACTTAAACAAAAGATCAGCAGTCAGTAATTTTAACTAGTGAAGAGAGGACTTAGAGAGCTATGCCCACATGAAACCCCTGCATTCAGGTCAGCTTTCAGAAAGCTACGCTCATATGGGACCCCTGCATTCAGGTCAGCTTTCAGAAAGCTATGCTCATATGGGACCCCTGCATTCAGGTCAGCTCCCAACAGTCTCCATGTGTTTGATTTTTTTGGATTGTTTTTGTAGTTGATTTCTAGTTTTATGCCATTGTCATCTGAGAAGATGCTTTATATGATTTCTATCTTCTTGAATTTGAAGAGACTTTGCCTGTGACCCAATATATGGTCTCTCTTTGAAAATGTGCACTTGAGAAGAATGTGTATTCTGTGGCTTTGGGATGAAATGTTCTGAATATGTCAATTAATTCCATATGATCTAATGAATCATTTAGGATTGATGTTTCTTTGCTGATTTTTTGTTTAGAGGATTTATCTAGTGGTGTTAGTGGGGCATTAAAGTCCCCTACTATTATTTATTGCTGTTAATCTCTCCCTTGATGTCCTCCAGAAGTTTTTTTTTTATGTATTTGGGTGCTCCTGTATTGGGTGCATATATGTTTACCAGTTATTTCTTCTTGTTGGATTGCTCCCTTTAGTATTATGAAGTGGCCTTCCTTATCTCTTTTTATGTCCTTCACTTTGAGATCTAATTTGTCAGATATAAGTATTGTTACCCCAGCTTTTTTCTCATTTCCATTCATCTGAAAAAACTTTTTCCACCCCTTCACCATCAGTCTGTGTGCATCTTTTTTTTCTGAGGTGGGTTTCCTGTAGACAGCAGATATATGGGTAATGTTTTCTTATCCACTCAGTTACCCTATGTCTTTTGATTGGAGGATTTAATCCATTTACATTTAAAGTTATTATTGATAGATACTTGTTTGTCACCATTTTTATTCTTTACCCCTGTGTCACTTCTTCATTTCCTATATCTTCTTTTTACAGCAGACCCTTTAACATTTCTTGCATTGCTGGTTTGGTGGTAATAAACTCCCTTAGTCCTTATTTTGTCTGTGAAGTTCCTGATTTCACCCTCAATTTTGATTTATAGCCTTGCTGGGTATAGTATTCTTGGATTCAGACCCTTGCTTTGCATGAGTTTGTATATTTCATTCCATTCCCTTCTTGCCTGATGTGTTTCTGTTGAGAAATCAGTCACTAGTCTGATGGATGATCCTTTGTAGGTAACTTTCTGTCTCTCTCTGGACACTTTTAAGATTCTTACTTTGTTTTTGGTGTTTGCCAATTTAATTATAATGTGCCTTGGTATCGATCTTTTGGGATTCATTTTGTTTGGGACTCTGTGAGCTTTCTCGATTTGTGTGAGTTTTATCTTCCCTATATTTTCTGTCATTATTTCTTCAAACAAGTTTTCTATTCCTTGCTCAGTTTCCTCTCCTATCTCTCCTATGATGCAGATGTTGTTTTGTTTTGTGTTGTCCCAAAGTTTTCTTAGGCTCTCCTCCTATTTTTTTAAGTTTTTTTTTCTAGAAGCTGCTCTGCTTGGGTATTTTTCCTACCTTGTCTTTTACCTCACTGATGCAGTGTTCGGCTTCAGTCTACTAATCCTCTAGTCTACTGTTGATGCTTTCTATTGAGTTCTTTATAGCAGCGATGTCATTTTTCAATTTTTCAGCATGTGTAAGAACCAAGAAAAGAACCTCTTTGTTCTTACACATATTGTTGAAATTTGTCTTCCATTTTTTCCATCTACCTTATGAACATTTCTCTGAATTCTTTCTCTGACAAGTTGCTTGCCTCCATTTCATTTACTTCCTTTTCTGGTGATGCCTGCTTTTCTTTCATATGTGTCTGTCTCTTTGTCTCCCCATAATCTCTCTTCTCCTGTGTCTGGTTATGTAGTTCTCTCTCTCCTGCATTGACTTAAAGGCACAAAATACAACACAACAAGTCACAATGCACAAGGCACTGAACGCAAATGTACTCATGACACTAATAACCCCAAATGAAGGTGACCACCAGAGAAAAGAGAATCAGAGGATAAGAAAGAAAGAACAAGAGAAAAATAAAAAAAGGAGTACAAAATTGAAATTAGGAAAAGGAAAAAAAAGTAAGAGAGAATAGAAAGAGAATGAAATAGAAGAGGGGGAAAAACTACTTATATGGGTAGAAAAATCCAATAGAGCAGCCACTAATCCCAACAAATGCCAGCAATAAGTACCTATAGATGAATGCAAACTACAAACAACTAATATCAAGTGAAGTGAGGGAAAACAGAAGCATAAAATAAACAAAAACAAAACAAAAAAGTGAAACAATCTCCCAAACAAGCATAAAAAATCAATATAATCAACAATCAAGCAAACAACAACAAAACAACAGAGAAGAAAAAAATTGGATAGTGAAGAAGGAGAAGAGAAAGGTGTGTATGGACTTAGAGGAGGGGATTGGAAGATAGATATATAAGTAGGATGATATTTTAACAAGGGGTAAAAACAAGGAATAGGGAAAATCTAAAGCAGGAATAGAGTAAGAGAAATAGGACAACAAAAGGGGAAAAGTGAGGAAGAGAGTGTTGTCATAAAGGTAAAGTTGAGATAGAGTAAAATGTTGCTAAAGGAAAGATGAAAATAGAATGTAGAACACTAATCCCAAAATAAAACGAAAATAAGATGACACTTTTTTAAAAAGGTAAAATAGTGGTGGTAATAACATTGATTAAAAATAAAAATGTAATAATTAAAATGTAATAATTGTAAAATCAAGTGAGGAAAAAAACAAATTTAGTTTCTTAAGTAAAAGATGAAAATAAAAATAAAAATGTGCAGAAGTGAAGGTCATTCCCTTTCTCTACTGTTCTTTTTGACACATCTGTTTCCTAGTCAGGACAGTATTGCAGTTACTTGCATTCCACTGCTCCTCAGTGTTGCAGGCCACGGTCCTGATTTTCAAACAGCCAGTAATTCTTTGTTTCTTATGCTCTTTTATTTGTGTTTACACAAGAGTCAATTTGTGATTCAACCCGTGGGTGGCAGTGGTTCTGGATTGACCTTCAGGTCTATAGTTCCCCTCTAGCCAGTGTTTAGATTTTGTTTTCCCTGAGGCACTTAATACCGTTTTGGGGGAATGGGCTGCCCAGAGCTGGTTCTCTACTGATTATTCCCCACTCTGATCCCTAGGTTATACAAAAACAACTTTCCCCTGCAGTTTCTTAGAGTGTCTCCAATTGGGTGGTCCTTTGTAATGGGCTTAGTAATCAAAAGCAAGGATTTAAAGAGGAAAAAGGAGAGAGGGAGAGAGAGAGAGAGAGAGAGAGAGAGAGAGAGAGAGAGAGAGAGAGAGAGAGAGAGAGACCAGAGTAAGTGAGTGAACTCCGGTGCTGCGGCATAAGTCTGTGCAGTCTTTTTTTTCCTCTTGGGTCTAAGCAGCCAGCACACTATTAAAATTTTTAGGCTGCCCCTTTGCACCCGGTTCAGCTACAGGTTGCTTTTTAGAGTTCCCTTCTGTTAGCAGCCCTGCAGATCCCCTTCCACATTCGCAGATCACGCCAGCCCCAATGGCCACAGACTCTGGACGCAGACTTCCCTGAGTCCTCCAGCTCCCACTGTGCGCATTTCTGTCTCCTGCCCAGACCACAGTCCTCACCTTATCCCAGGCAAAATCTGACCTTTCCATGAGTGGGTGCAGAGCTCCTCCTGATCCATATACTCGTGCCGCTTGGGGACCGGTGTTCCCGGGTTTGCAGCTGTTCGCTGGGCATTGTTGTTGTAGATTTCTGGGATTTTCAGGCTTCTGACAACATCCACTCTCCCTTTCAAGATGGCACAGTCTCCACATCAGAGCTGGTCGCTCTGGGAGGGATCCCAGCAGCAGTGAGGCTTCCCAGTCAGAGGAACCCCATCCGGCAATCTCCCACAGACCCCTGGAGTATAGTTGTCCCTCAACTCACAAACACTTCCCGTGCCACCACACACTCTCCCTTCATTCTCTCACTCATGCACTATCTTGCAGTCTGTCTTCCCCTCTGCAGCCATCTTCCTTCCCTCCTCTCTGACTCCTCTTTTGTACTGGTCAGTCCCTCTCTAGCATCCTCCATTGCCTGACACACCCACAGAAATTCAAATAGGGGAGGAATCTGAATTAAAGGCAACTAGATAAAGTAAACTGATAAGTGACAAGGTCTGCAATAGTAAAGGCTGAAATTTGGTGAGTCATCCATTTATCATCCCATCCTGGCAAAGAGCTCTTTGTAATGGTTATCATCTCAGTGTGACAAACCTACTACATAAACCTGCCTCCATATGCCAATTCCCAACTCACACCATTATAAAAACACTAAAGGCTTGGTGCATGAAATTGTGCACAAGTGGGGTCCCTCGGCCTGGCCAGCAATTGGGACCAATTGGGAGGTGGGGCACCTGCCAGGGGAAGGGATGCAGGAGGTTGGCCCCAGCATCAAGCTAACCAATGGCCAATTATATGAGGAATCAGGCTCCCTCCTCCCTCCTGTCTGGGTCTAAGATGCGGGTGAACCAGATTCGAGGCCCCAGCAGCAAGGTCTGGATCAGTGCACGTCATAGCTACTGGCCGGTCATTCTGGTCATCTCGGTCATAACAGTATATATATATATATAGATATAGATATAGATATAGATATAGATATAGATATAGATATAGATATAGATATAGATATAGATATATAGATATATAGATATATAGATATATAGATATATAGATATATAGATAGAGATAGAGATAGAGATAGAGATAGAGATAGAGATAGAGATAGAGATAGAGATAGATATAGATATAGATATAGATATATTTATATTCACTGAAATTACAGCAGTTCTCTCATCACTAGAATTATATGTTTTCAAAGGAACACAAGTAGTTTTTGTTACTGTTGTTACTTTTGGTGTAGTTATTTGTTTCAGAAGTTCAATTTTCTTGGCATTTGACTTGAATGTAGTACCATTGGTCTATTTGGGGTGGGGAGTGAAGAGAATAGAGGAGAAAGGAATGTCATTTATATGGTTGGGAAAGATATCTTGATTTAGTCTAAATCAGTTACTGCCTTACATGTTACTGGACTACTACTAATAAGTGGATAAGAATTAGCTGATGCTTATACCAATCAGAAAATGTGGACACCCATGCTCCGGCCAGGTGCTCAGTTGGTTGGATGTCATCCAGTACACCAAAAGGTTGTGGGTTCAGGTCCTAGTCAGGGTGCATACCTAGATTGTGGGTTAAATCCATCGCCAGGTGAGTGCAGGAGGCAGCCAATCAATGTTTCACTCTCACATTGATGTTTATATCTCTCCTGATTCATCTTCCTAAAAACCAATAAACATTCATGGCGAAGATTTAAAAAAGGAAAAGGAAAATGTGAACACCCACAAGTAATCAATGGGAGTTCCCAGGGCATTAGTCATTTTCAACTGGTCATTTTAAATGCACCCTGATGAGAGACCCTGCTCTGAGGCACAGCCGAGAATAGCAGCCGGGGCATGCATATGCCACAGAGAGAAGATGGCAAGTTTCCTCTAACAACCTTGCCTTGAGCAGCATTGAATCGTGCAAATGAGCAAAGCAATAATATTTCTTTATGTTCATATCTTCCTAGGTCTCCCATAGTCTAAAAAGAGCGTTCAAGTTGACCAGAAGTTCTAACAGACTCAAAATATAATTAGGCATTTCCCAGTGCCTTATTGGGAAGGACAGAAGAATTGAATCTTTCTTAAGTAACCATGCACTTCACGTGAATATAACTAATTTAGTTCACACAAAAATCCTGTGGGTAAGTCTTATTTTATTCCCTGATGAGGAAACTGACAATCAACCAAAATAAGTATCTTAAAAAACACCATTCATCTAACAAAAGAAGGAAAGTTCACATTCATTGAGACCTTCCTGTTTCAGGGATCATGATAAGCTTACTATACACAACTTTCAAATAACCCTATATTATGCTTAGTGCTGTCTCCTTTTATAAATGAAGAAACTGATATTTGAGGAACTTAAGTAGCTTGTTGAAAGACACAAAGCTAGTGAATAAAGGAGTCAGAATTCCAACTCTTATCAGCCTGACTCTCTCAGCTCTTCCATTGCAATTGATACTTCTAATATTAGCCTGAGAAGGGAGAATGAAAAATTAGTTCTGAGCCTCATTCCAACATAACATACAAAATATTTCCAATCTCTAAAAGACAGAAAAGGTTATGTTGGCACATATAGAGAGAGACTGTTCATGAGAGGGCATCACTACAAAGTCCCACAGACCCAGAGGAAAATGTTTCAGACTATCTTGTAATTACCTGCCAGGTCTGATTATAAACTAAGACCTCAGGAGTGATGTTGGTTTGTTGCGTGTTCCAAATACACCAAATGTGAACGATGAAGTGTTTCCAGAACCTACTTTCATGCTAGCTCTTTACTATTGAGTCTAAGACCATTTCTAAATACAACCACCAAATTTATCATTTTCAATTGATTTGGCAATCTTAAGTAAAGGACATTTGTTTATTAAACAAATATTAATTGAATACCTACTAGGTGCTAGGCAATGTGTTGTAAGTTGGGGATACATCATGTTATTCAGTTGACTAGATAGTGCTACTATTCACTAGTTAGGGAACATCAGCTGAGGAGAAGAAAAGAAGGAAGAGAAGGAGGTTGGAATGAACCTGGTGAAGAAGTTAATGAAGAAAGATTTGGCCGACTAAACTGAGTCTGAAGTTCCTGAATATGGGGAAGCATGAGACTTGGTTGGAAAGCTTGTAAGGAGGAAATTCCAAGAAAGGAAAGTGTGTGGAAGATCACCTGCCCTGTTTATCAGAATTCTGACTTAGGAGAGACTTAGAGGAGTGTCAAAGGCAGCACCCCTAATTATTCCTTGACCTTTCCAAATAAATCTGTGCATGTGTAGACCCCAGGTGTTTACTGAAATCCTTATGCTTAATCCCTGGATGTCCTTGCCTAGAGGACAATGTAAACACATGTGTCTTCCCAAGATTACTCACCCTACTGATTGAATCTAAAAGATAAACTTTATCTCAAACTGCTGCTACAATAAAAGGTTACGAAGCAGGAAATCAAGGCTGCCTGGTTGCTATTACGAGGCTGCCCTTAGCCTTCTCTTTCACAGCAAATATGTTGGAATAATCCATTCATCCATCACTCAGGGTCTACTGGTCAACCCTGGCACCTGAAGGAATACCCACTGGAAAAGTAGTTGAAATTAAGGGTTTTGCTCTAAGGAGACAGATCTAGACGAAAAACTATATATTTGAGAGGGACTGACATATGGCAGATGGTAACTGAAGACCTGGTGATAACAGGATCATCCAGAGAAACAGGGTAAAGAGAGAAGAAATGGACTTAGATAAAGAGAATTCTGATGAGCATTATGTTTAAGAGACATTTGTGATCATTAGGCACTTTTCCTAAGTTCATATGTAACAAATAGGCACCCTCTTATTCATTCAGTCATTCATTCAACAAGCACTTACTGACTGCTTACTATGGTTTCGTACAAATGAATGAGGTATGATCCCTTGTCTTGAGCAATGTTATAATGGATTTACATACCAAGAGCTACCTATATTCTTTCTGGATGGAGAAGGAAAGAAATTGATGTGACAGAGGTTTATAGTGGAAATGAGGTTTAACCTGGACCTTGCATAATAAATAGAGTGGAAAATATCAGAAGAAATTCACCTTCTGTATCTTTGTGCAATATAGTTACTTAAATACTAGTATTGGGATAGGCCAAAAATATGCTGAGAATAATATAATAGAAAAGTAAACTTGGGAATTATGGAATGCAGTAGGTGTGGGGAATATTGAGGAAATGCGTAAAAGAAGGGGAAGAAAGCTAAAGGAGGGAAGGAGTCTCAGCATTGCTGGGGAAAGTGTTTTCTAAACAAATAACAGAACTGGGAAGAGCAGCATCCAATTTGGGAAACTAGAAAAACATATTCGCCAAGACTCTTCAATTGAAACTGATGCAAAGAAATTGGAGAAACCTTAAGTAAAAAATAGGGTCAGCAGTCTTTGTTAAATGAATTATGCGATATTAATAGAATTACACAAACAGGACAGAGCTGGGCCTTAGGAAGGAATTGGAAATATGAACTGGAAAGCTGTTAAGGAACTCAGTTAGATGTCACGTCTCTATCCCTCTGTTTCCTGCCTGTATGCTTGCAGACTTCTTCCTTGGCTAACCAACTTCATCGGCTTTTCAGACCACGTGCTAGGAGGGGAGTTCACAGCAATCGACACGCTGAGCTGTGTGCTCCACACGGCCTTTAACAAATTGTTTGTTGAACTAGATTCCAAATTAGAAGCTGAGAAAATGGTACAGAATCACCGAATCAGGGGCACCATCACCCCGGAAGCAGATATGACCCGTGCAGAGAGACATGGGACAGAGCATGGTTATTAATTGGACATATAACCTCAGAGTTCAGAAGACTCTGTATTTGAGCCTTTGACTGAAACCAGGTTTGTGCATGAAACCTATCACAAAAGACATCATTTCCTTTAAGAACGGAAAACTAGGAAACAATAGGACCACAGGATTCAGTCAGGTGACAGTAGAAAAAGAAACAACCATGTATTAAATTCAGCAAAGGTGGCCCCTGAAATCACGGTAGATACCTATAACTGTCCACCACAGCTGCTCACACTGGGAAGACTCACTAATTGTGATCTAAGCAGCAGGGCCAGTATGAGGGTTCAGTGAGTAAGGCAGGCCATGCAAGTGCATGATCCTATCCCATTTTTATTTAAAATCTGGGTATTTTGTTCACGGTTGATATTTGTGTTCATATTTATTTTAAAATATTACATCAAGATAGTTTTTATTGTGATCACTTATATTTGGGTACTTCTTAAACTTTGCACCTCAGGCAGGGACCACATTCACCTCACCTTAGTTCCCTATTCTGCTGAACAGCTGGAAAAGCACGTGAGGATTTGAATGACACTGTGCATGAAGGAAATCTTGAAAAACTTAGAAAGGTCAACCTCATGGCTATTAGTCAACATTACAACCAACTGAAACAATTGAAAGGGGGGAAACCCTTTAATCCCATGGCAGATGCACAAGAGCAGTGGTTTACATAATGGAATTTTGTTTGGTGTTTTGTCAAAAGGAAACAGTTTTAGCTTCTATACAGGAAACACAAAAACAATCTCCAAAAAATATAGTAGATCTAATAAGTAAATTTAGTAATATTTCAGGATACAAAGTGTTGTGGGTTGGATTGTGTCTCCTAAAAATATATGTTCTGTACCTGTGAGCATGATCGTATTTGGAAATAGGGTCTTTGCAGGTATAATCGAGCTCAGATGAGGCTGTCCAAGCTTAGGGTGAGCCCTACATCCGATGACTGGTGTCCTTACAAGAAGGGCAGTTTGAACACAGAAACTCGCAGAGAAATGATCAATATCACATTATAAGCAGAAATTGGAATGATGCAGCCACAGGTCAAAGAATGCCAAGGACTGCAAGCAACACCATAAACTAGGAGAGGTATGGAATATATTCTTTCTTAGAGTTTCTAGAAGGAGCCAGTCCTGCCAGCACTTTGCTTTGGGACTTTCAGCCTTCAGAACTATGAAAACACACATTTCTGTTGTTTTAAATCACCCAGCTTGCGGTAGTTTCTTGCTGCAGCTTTAGAAAACTAATGCGCAAGGGTCAATATAAAAAAACTATTTGTGTTTCCAAATAGAAGCAATAATCAGCTGGAAACTGAAATAATTTTAAGGCATTTAAATAGCTTTAAAATATTAATATTCAGGAATAAATATAACAAAGTATATGCAAAATTTATACACTTAAAACTTTGCTAAGAGATCTTAAAGAAAACTGGTCGCCTAGCACTGTGGCTCAGTGGTTGATCGTCGACCCAGGAACCAGTAGGTTATGCTTAGAAGTTAGATCCAGGTCAGGGAACATGCCTGGGTTATGTGTGGGCTCAATTCCCAATAGTGGGTGTGCAGGAGGCAGCCAATTGATGATCCTCTCTCATCATCGATGCTTCTATCTCTCTCTCCTTTTTCCCTTCCTCTCTTAAATCAGTAAAAAATATATTTTAAAAAAAGAAAAACTGAAATCAATGAAGAGATAAGCTGTGTACATGGGTAAGAAGGCCGAATGTTGTTAAAATGGCAATTCTCTCCAAATTGATCTACAGATTTAACTCAGTCTGAGAAAGAGTCTAGAAAGCATTGAGAACATTATTAGCTGACTCTAAAATTTATGTGCAAATGTAAAGAGACTAAAATAGAAGAAACAATTTTTTAAATAAAAATAATTTGGGGAAATTACACTTGCTGGTTTTAAAATCTTGAAAGTTACAGTAATCAGTCAGTATAGTATTGGAATAAGGATAGTTATATAGATCAATAGAACAGAATTAGACTTACACACATATTACCAGTTGATTTTCACTGACAAGACATTTCTATAGGTATATAAGCCTTTAAAATGGGAATAGACTTTAAAGGTCAAAGAGTGATAGGAAAATTAGATAGCATGTGCAATAAATCTAAACTAATAAAAACGGAATAGTAAAATTAACCGTTTCTTCGGGACGCCCACAGCCAATCAGAGTGACTGTATGCAAATTAGCCCAGCTAACATGGCGGCCGCCACTCACAGACCTGAGTAAACGTTTAGGCAGCGTCCGTTGCAGCAGGAGCGAAAGCGAAACTACCTGCTCGCTGGCTCCTTAGCCTTTGGCCTGAAGCAAAACACACATTTGCAACAATTAAGTGTAACTGTTTCATTATAGAAGCCGCCGAGGTGAGGCAGAGGAGGCTTCCTTAGTAAAAGGCCTCACCTTAAAGGAACAGCATCAATTATAGGAGATAAACTCCTGAAACCTGCGTCCAGCCGGCCTTGCTGGGACGTTGGGTCAATGGGAGCTGTGGGCAGCCTTAAAGCCCGTCACCCAGCCTGGTCAGGCACGCCAGCAGGTGGGCATCCCCCGAGGGGTCTCCGACTGTGAGAGGGCACAGACCAGGCTGAGGGACCTCCCGAGTGCACAGAGCGGCTGCAGGGCAGGACAGCGCAGGACCCAGGACCCGTGTGTGGGAAAGAGGTTGCAGGGTTGGAGGGCACCGGGAAGCGGGTAAGAGGTGGCAGGGGGTCAGCAGCCTGCTTGGTGGGCTTCCCAGGCCCTTGGAGGGGCATAGGGGAGCGGGAAAGAGGCGGCAGGGGGTCGGCAGCCTGCTTGGTGGACTTCCCAGGCCCTTGGAGGGGCATCGGGGAGCAGAAAAGAGGCGGCAGGGGGTCGGTGGCCTGCTTGGTGGGCTTCCCAGGCCCCTTGCAGGGCACCAGAAAGTGGGAAAGCAAGGTGGCGGGCTGGGGAGTGGGAAAGAGGCAGCGGGGCAGTCTCAGCCTGCTTGGCAGCTGCCCAGGCCCTTTGCGGGGCACCAGAGAGCGGGAAAGCAAGGCTGTAGGGGCCAGGGGCCTGCTTGGCAGCTCCCCAGACCCCTTGGCAGCACCGGGAAGTGGGAAAGGAAGGCAGCAGGGGACCGGTGAGTGGGAAAGAGTCAGTGGCCTGCTT
>PVJC01010049.1:28807-44628 GCA_004026665.1 Murina feae
ATCAGGGAGCAGGAAAAGGCTGGCCTGACCACGAGGCGGGGTTTTCCCTGCTTTCTGGTGGCTGGAGGAAGATGGGCAGTAGGCAAGCTTGGGAGGCAGGCAGCACCCAGCCCTGGCCACAGCTCAAAAAAGAGAACAACATGCAGGGGAGGGCAAGAGTCTGAGAGATCAACATAGAGGGGGTGCCTGCTCCAAGTCTCCACAGAGTGCCTGGGGGCAGGCCCCCAGCAGGTAGACACACACAGGAGGACTGCTCTGAGCCTCTGATGCGACTGGGGGCAGGTCCCCAGTGGCCACACACACACACACACACACACACACACAGAAGGCGCCTGGCAGACTGGGGCCATCATAGGACATCCACTGAGGGGTCCCAGACTGTGAGAGGGCACAGGCCGGGCTGAGGGACTCCCTCCACCCCGAGTGCACAAATTTTTGTGCACCGGGCCCCTAGTAAATAAATAAAAACAATCACTTCCACTATTACAAATATTAGCTTTAAATGTATCCAAGACAAAAATGTAAAAGCTAAAACTATAATATCTAATGTAATAAAAGAGAAACATGCAAATTGACTGCACCTCTGCTATACCCCAAGACCTGCCCACCAGCCAATCAGAGTGACTATATGCAAATTAACCAACCCAGATGGCAGTAGGCAGCCAGCCACTGAGCTGTGGCCTCTGCTCAAGGCAACAAAATTTTAATTATAGAAGATAAATAAATTCCAGATACCTGCTTCTAGCCAGACTTGCTGGGAGCTTGGGTAACTGGGGGCCATGGCCAGCCTGCAAACAGACATCAATCCTTCACCTGGGATGACCCCACCCTCATGGGGTGAGGGTCCCTGCTGGGAGGCTTGGCCAGCCAGCAAACATCCATCAGCCACTCACCCAGGCTGGCCAGGCACCCTAGTAGGGATCCTCACCCTGAAGAGGCTGTGGTCAGCCTGAAAACAGCCCTCAGCCCCTCATCTAGGCTGGCCAGGCACTCCATTGGGAACCCCATCTTGATCTGGGACACCCTTCAGGGCAAACCAGCCAACACCCACCCATGCACCAGGCCTCTATCCTACGTAATAAAGGGTAATATGCAAATAGAACAACTGGGAATGACTGGTCACTATGACACACACTGACTACCAGTGGGCAAACACACAATGCAGGCAATGCCCCCTGGTGGCCAGTGGGCTCCCACAGGGGGAGCTCTGATCAGTCACAAGCCAGGCTGATGGTTGCCAGTACAGCAATGGTGGTGGGAGCCTCTCCTGCCTCCTCAGCCACACTTAGGATGTCTGACTGCAGCTTAGGCCTGCTCCCCGCTGTCAAGTAGACATCCCCCAAGGGCTCCCAGGCTGCCAGAGTGATGTCTGACTGCCAGCTTAAGCCCGATCCCCTGGGGAGCAGGCCTAAGCCAGCAGGTGGACATCCCCCAAGAGGTCCCAGACTGAAAGAGGGCACAGGCCGGGCTGAGGGACCCCTTCCCGAGTGCACAAATTTTTGTGCACTGGGCCTCTAGAGTCTAAAATAAAACGGGACAAAATCTTTGTGATTTTAAGTTAGATGACAATTTTGCATATAGAACCAAAAAAAAAAAAAAAGAAAGAAAGCATGAAGCATAAAAAAGCAAAATTTATAATAAAATTTACTTTTTTAAAAACTTCTGCTTTTAAAAATATACTAAAAAAATAACAAATATGTTACATAGTGGGAGAAATGTTTGCAATACTTATATGTGATAAAGAAATTATATTCAGAATATATAAAGAAGTCTTAAAATTCAATATTAAAAAGATAAAGATCAATTAATAAAAAGGGCAAAATAGTGGAATGCATATTCCACCAAAGAAAATATGTATGTCAAATAAGTACATGCAAGGAACTCAATGGTATTTTGAGTCACTAGGGAAATGCAAAATTAAATTCATGATGAGATAACACTAGACACCACAAAATGGATAAAATTTAAGACTGACAATATCAAGTAGTGGCAAGGATGCAGAACAAATGGAATTCTTACACTTTGTTGCTGGGAATACAAAATTGCACAACAACTTTGGTAAACAGTTGGCAGTTTCTTATAAAATTAAGCAGACACTTAACATCTAATCCAGCAATCTCACCTGAAAGAATGAAAATATATACCCATGTAAAGATCTTCATGCCAATATTAATAGCAATTGTGTTCTTAAATAGAAAACTCTAGAAAAAACCCACATGTTCATCAACCAGTGAACTGATAAACAAATTATTGTACTTCCATACAAAAGAATACCATTCAAAAGAAGGACAAATAACTGATATGTGAAAAAACATGAATAAACCTCAAAAGCATTAGGTGAAGTGAAAGATGCCAGAGTTGATTATTGTAACACTAGAGGTGTGGTGCACAAAAATTTGTGCACTGGGGCAGGGGGGATCCGTCAACCAGGCCTATGCCCTCTTGCAGTGTGGGACCCCTCGGGGGATGTCCACCTGCTGGTTTAGGCCCGCTCCTCGGGGGATCAGGCCTAAGCTGGCAGTCAGACATCACTCTGGCAGCCCAGGAGCCTTTGGGGGACATCCACTTGGCAACAGGGAGCAGGCCTAAGCTGCAGTCGGACATCCTTAGCACTGCTGAGGAGGTGGGAGAGGCTCCCACCACCATTGCTGTACTGGCAACCATCAGCCTGGCTTGTGACTGATCAGAGCTCCCCCTGTGGGAGCCCACTGGCCACCAGGGGGCAGCTCCTGCATTGAGCATCTGCCCCCTGGTGGTTAGTGTGTGTCATAGTGACTAGTCATTCCCAGTTGTTCTGCTGTTAGGGTCAATTTGCATATTACCCTTTATTATGTAGGATAGAGGCCTGGTGCATGGGTGGGTGTTGGCTGGTTTGCCCTGAAGGGTGTCCCAGATCAGGGTTGGGGGTCCTGCTGGGGTGCCTGGCCAGGCTGGGTGAGGGGCTGATGGCTGTTTGCAGGCTGGCCACAGCCCCTTTAGGGTGGAGGATCCTGCTGGGGTGTCTGGCCAGTCTGGGTGAGGGGCTGAAGACTGTTTTCAGGCTGGCCATAGCCCCTTAAGGGTGGGGGCTCCTGCTGCGTACCTAGCCATTCTGGGTGAGGGGCTGATGGCTGTTTGCAGTCTGGCCAAGCCCCCCAGTGAGGCTGGCTGAAAGCAGGTATCTGCGATTTATTTATCTTCTATAATTGAAACTTTGTTGACTTGGGAGGAGGCCACAGCTAACCTAGGCAGGCAGGAAGTTTAGCTTCCTCCATTGCCAGGGCAAGCCTTCTGTTTGCTCTAGCTCCCTGGCTGCCGGCCGCCATCTCGGCTGGGTTAATTTGCATATAGTTGCTCTGATTGGCTGGTGGGGGTGGCTTAACTGGTGGGCGTTGCTTAGGTGTAGCAGAGTGCTGCCTAATTTGCATATTACTCTTTTATTAGATTAGATAAACATATCTCATTAAATGCCAGGGGTCCCTTACTTTTGTTTGCTAAGTCTGATAGCCCTAACTGAGCAAGACATTTTCAGCCCTGAACTGTATCAACTTGGGCAAAGAAATAATGTTTCTGGGTTGGAATTTCTCATCTCTGAGAAACATAGGGGTGCGTGCATATGTCCTTTCTGATTGGTGTTTCTAGTTTCTTGGGATATATTCCTAGCAGTGGGATCACTGGGTCAAATGGGAGTTCCATTTTTAGGTTTTTTTTTGGAAGTCTTAGCTGATAGAAAGGCATTGTATCATCAATAGAAGTCACTTCAGGAGATAATTACAGTGTGTGGAAAGAGGGCTACATTTGGAATGAAGAGACCTAAGTCTGAATGCTCTGGTGTCACTAACTATATGGTCTTAGGCAAATCCAATCCTTATAGTGTTAGAGTAGTTATACACAAATGATCACTTTTTAGAAAGTTACTCAACTTCTACCAGAAATTACTCTCAACCAAAGTTGAAATAAATTATTATCAAAACTATACAGTTACAGACTCTGTTCCCTACAAGATTCAAGTTCTCAAGCCTGGATACGTTCTCAGAAGGTGCCCGCAGGCAGTTGTGTTACCATCTTTGCTCTTTGTATTTCAAGAAACAAGTGTTGGCTTAATCTTTTCAAATAATAAATGATCAAAATAATACCACCCCAAGCATATATTATGAGAACCGAGTGAGAAGACATCTTTACAAAGGCCTGGGACAGAGCTTCTCACTGGAAATGCCAGCTCCTCCCCTTCTCGCTGCTCCTCTCCAAGGCCTCAGCTGAAACCTGGCCTTGGGCGGGTCCATCAGTGTGTGGGGTGTGTGGGTGTGTTTCCGGAACAGGCCTCTAATCTCCAGATATCTGCCAAGATGGAGCTGAGATGCCAGTCTCTGAGAGTGTCCTCCGAACTCCATGGCCCCACAGGACGGTAAAACCTTCCCGAACCGCAACCAGACTCAAACTAGAGAATGCGGAGAAAAGGCAGCCTGACCCAAAGGGGCAGCCAGTCTCCTGCACCAGACACAGGATGATGAAGCCAGACAACAAACAGGCAATTCCCACCTTCGATGACTGTATAGACTGCTGGCACCAGGTGTGATCTCCCGCTCCCCTCTCGCCTCAGACACAGCTATTTCTCAGCCACGCTGCTCAGTTCACCAGGACAGTCACATTTGGGACAGAAAGGTGTCTGCACTAGGGAATTTCTGACCTGGCCAGGAGACGTTGGATTCACCCTTTGCATAAGCCACCTTGGCAAGGATGGCGCGGGGCTTTGCAGGCACATGTGTGGTGCAGCAGTGACCCCCAGTGGCAGTGCCTTTTCTGCTGAGCCAGGAGGACAATATGCCTGCAGGGGGCTCCCTCAGGACACCCTGCCCTTCCAGGAGGCTGGCATACGGAATGACAGGTTCCTCTTGGAACCACTTTCCAGAAAATCTACACACAGCTGCACAGCATCCAAAAAAAGCAAAGGAGCAGCCCCAGCGTTGTGCACATTGTACCAAACCATGTCCCAGTCACTCTACTGCTTATGGCCCTAAGGGCCATGGCACCTCCATGACCACAGGACAAGCTGGGAGCCGCTTCGCCAGGGGGCTTCAGGGCCTGTCATTTCCTGCTGCTTCCCCATCCCTTCGCACACATCAGGCTTCTTTCTAGGCCCTGAGGGGCCTGTGCTCTTTCCTCTCCTTTAATGATCCTCATCACGTGTCTGCCTAATAAAATCCTTTTTCTCTTTGAGGGTTTTATATCATAAATTGCCATCTTGGTGACACATTCAGTATTATCTTCCAACCACTGGCAAATTATGTTTTCAAAACGTAAATGGGAGCTAACGCAGACTTCTTTATCTGAAAAACAATGCTAGGACATAGTTCCAGCCCTTTTGCATGTGGGGTTGGGATAAGCAGGTTCTGACCTCGGAACACTCCCACGGGAGCAGAAATAACTGCCACAGACTGTGGTGAGGTGCTGTGTGCACCGCACAACTGGGCTTAACAACACCCCTGCTTCAGCCTGTGAACGGCAGTCAGAGACCCCGCCTGACGTGAAAGGCTTGGAGCAGGTCTAGAGGCAAGAATAGGAGTTAGCCAGGCAGAGGAGAGGATTGACCAAGGAAAACAATGATTAAAGCTTTTGAGGCAGGAAGTAAGTAACTTACATGGAAGCAGGAATGTGCCGGGGCGTGTGTCATTGACATCAGCTGAGCACAGGTTCCCTGTTGCACAGCAGATGGAAAGAAGGCTAAAATGCAGGCTGGAATCAGAAGACAGAAATGACGGTTTAAATATTTGCTATAGCAATAAGAGTCACTGAGGGTTCTTTTTGTATTATTTTTTTATAATCCTCTCCTGACTTTCCAGAGAGCAGGAGAGTGAGGGTGAGAGGGACACAGAGAGAAATATGGATGTGAGGACACATAAACTGGATGCCTCCCACACGCGGCCCCCACAGGAGCGGGGGGAGCACAACAGAAACCCAGTATGTGCCCTTGATCAGGAATCACACCCACCATGCTTCGGTGCACAGGCCAACGCTCTAATCACTGAGCAACACCAGCCAAGGCTCATCGAAGGTTCTTGAATGAAAGCAAAATATTTGAAAAAATAAATAAAAAATAAACTGACCCAAAAGCTAGTCATAGCATACGGAGAAGCAGTGGGAGGTCAAAATCAGGGTTTTGATGATTATTGATACCAGAGACACTGTGGGTGTCAGTCAAATTGAGTCTGAGAGGCTAAAACATTGAGTGAATAGGTATCCAGGCAGATGGGGCACAAGACAGCAAAGGGGAGACTTTAAAACGCCAGGCAGTTGGCTGAAGTGTAGCTGAGAATAGGCGCGGGTGTCACGCCCAGATGCCACAGTCTTATCCAACAAGTAACTGCCACAGGATTCGCGCACTGGAAATGCCTGGAGGTGTCCGGATGCTTGTGTCCTTTGTGTCCATGATTCTTGGTTGGAATGGACACGTGTGCTTTGCGATGTGTGCTTGACAGTAACAGGCTTTTCGAGTGTGAAGTATATCAGGATCTGTCAGTCTGTTGTCCCTGCAGTCAGAGATGCTGAGTTGTGAATCTCAGGACAGAAGAGCAGTAATGGGGCTCACACAGTATTTTGACAAAGCAAAGCCCTGCCACCTGGCTCTCAGATTGTTCTTATAGATGAAAGCAAGAGGCGTGGGGGTGGGGAGGACATGGCTTCACAGTGGAGGCTCAGGTAACTTGAAGTTCAATACCTGAAGGATCAGAGCGACCACCTCGGACCAGTCACCATCAGGCAGCAGTAGCGACATCGAACCTTTGGCCGCACATTTCTCACACACGCAGTAACTCCACTCGGTTCAGTGTGTGGCTTCAAAAAAAGGAGTTACATCCAAGTCCAGAATCCCCTGAGGCAAAGGGCCACACTAATTCATTGATTTCAGCCAAATGGCTGATCAAGACCCAGGTCTGCCCCTGTGGGATCGGACAGTCCAGGTCTAAGGCCCTGGAGTCGGTGTGAGGGAAGAGAGACCAAATGACAGATTATTTCCCCCCAATTGTCTCCTGGGTATGATAGAGCGAAGCCATCTCACTCACCGTGCAGATAACTCTAACGTGAATCTCTATCCCCGACCTCTCTCCTAAAGTCCAGACCCCATGTCCCACCACCTAGACTTGTCCACTGACTATCTCTCAGATTGCTAAAACAACTTTTGTCATCTTGAACCATGGCAACAGGGTGGGTTTTGTAGCATTCTCTTTTATTCTTCGTTCTTTCTCTCCCCTGATCTAATCAGTGTCTATGTTCGGTTGAGTCACTACCTCGATGGCAACTACACGCAGAACTAGGCTGAGCCCTCTACATGTGCATTAGAATTCTATGGCTGTTGTAACAAAGTAGGAAAAAATTGAAGGCTTAGTATAGCACACACTTATGTTCTTACAGTTCTATAGGTTAGAAATCCAAACAAGTCTTAAGAGAGTGAAACCAAAGTGCTGGCAGGGTTGTGTTGCTTTCTGGACGCTTTTGGGGAGAATCCTTTTGTTGACATTTTCCACTCATTTCCTTGGCTCATGGCCCCTTCCTCCATCTTCAAAGCTACCAACATCATCTCTCTCTGGACCCTCTTCATGTCTCTTTCTGATCACAGCCAGGAAAAGTTCTCAAATAATAGAGACTCTGTTAATTAGGATGAGCTCAAGAATAATCTCTCCAACACTGGCAAGTTACTCAGTTGGTTAGAACATCATCCCGATACACCAAGATTGTGGGTTCAATCCCTAGTCAGGGCACATACAAGAAGCAACCAAAGAATGCATAAATAAGTGAAACAACAAATTGTCTTGCTTTATCTCTCTCTCACTCCTTTCCTCTCTCCCTCTCTCGCTCCCTCTTGAGCGTGTGCACATGCATTCTCTCTCAAATCAACAAATAAATTTTTTTAACCTAAAAAATAAAAGAAGAATCTCCCCAGAGAGGATCCAAGATGGTGGTGGAATAGGTGGACATTACACTCACCTCCTCCCAGGAAGACACTAGAATTACAACTAAAATATAACCTGAATTACAACTAAAATTACAACCTGAATAACCAGACTAGCTGCCAACCCTTATAACCAGGGACTTACAGGAGACATAGCAAGTCTGGTGGGAAGGGTGGCGATGCAACAAGGGCTGGCCGGCACCCACGTATGGCAGCTGAGACTCTGGAGGGATACTATGGTGTCAAGCCCAAGCCAGGTGTCCCAGCCCATAGTGCCAGATGCAGGAAGAGCACCCATGTAACATCTGACTGTGAAATCAGTGGGAATTCTGACCACAGGGAGAGATGGGCTTCTGCTGGAAACCCAGTGCCCTGTGTAAGAGCCAACACACAAAATCTCACTTGCAACCCCTCACCCTGGGCTCTGGCACAGGCAGGGTGGATTGAATCAGACTAAAGTCACATAAGGGGGGACTAGGTTATGTGGCTCTGGGGAGAGAATTAAAAGGCTAATGGCCAGTGGCCCTGTGCTGAGATCCTCCTGCATGCCACACTCAGATGCCATCTTTTTTGGGTCAAGCACAACTATTCATATAACATCAGACTGAGGAATGCAACAGCCTCACCATCCCAACACTCTGTTTCTTGGCCTGCCAAGCTCATGCCCGGAGAAGTCATTGGCATGGGCTGATGGTTTAGAGCCCCAAGCAGATCAGGAGTGTCAGAGACTGAGTTGTGTGGCTCTGGGGCAGGAGCCATTTTCCCCCATTTCTTGAGACATACTGCCACATGCATCCCATGGGAGGTACACTAGCTCCACCCTCCCAGCTCCCAGCAGCCCCTCCAAGGCTCTCAAGGAGGTCCAGGCAGAATACAGAAGAAGCTGAGTTGTGTGGCTCTAGAGCAGGGGCCATTTCCCCCTCACACACCCAGCTGGTACCACTGTTCCTGTGTAGAGCCCTCACTTTAACACAGCCAAATCTTGGTCTGTTTGGGCCTGATAAACTCTTCTGTCATCACCCCAATGAGTCCCTGAGACCCTGCTCCACAACAAAGGTCTGGTGGTGGTGGCTGTCCTTTGTGCACCCTGGGACTTTTGCTGAGTGGCCTCAGGGCCAGCACTAGCACCAACTTTAAATTTGTATCAATATAAAGAACACTACTCTCACTGGTGACTCATTGAGGACCTGCCCTATGCAACTTGCATATCACGAAAGGCTCTCTCAGTGACTGAGCCTAATGGGCAGCCATCAGGCAGAGGCAGACAGAGGCAGGCCTTGGGGTTCCTTGGGTCTTTCGCTGACCTGCCATCAGCTCTGTGTTACTAGAATTCAGCCTTAGTGCACAGCTTTGCCATTTCCATGCATGCTCAGGCCTAGAAGAGGCAATCATAAACTGTGGCTCACTTTGTAGCTCTAAACAGGTAGTCCAGGGCCAGTAACAGGCAGCATAGAACATTTGCCTACATCAGAGACCGTCTCAAGATGCCCCCAAAACAGTACACCTATGGCAAGCTTTAGACAACATCAGAACAGAACCCAATTAGCTCTACAAGCAGTACATGCAACCTGCTGGGGTGAAATCAGTTTTGTGTGGTCAGCACCCTCATAGTAGCTCATACACTGTGGTCAGGCTCAATCCTCAGAGTGTGCCAGTTGAAGGTCAAAACCCACAAAAAATCCAACAACAATCAAGACTCAACTAGAGCTCACATAATTCACAGGAGGAACATTCCTGAAGCACCTTGCTCTGGTGATAAGGGGGAATGCATTACTAGGCCCCAAAGGATACCTACCACATAAGGCTACCATACCACGATTAGGAGACATAGCAGAACTACTTAACATAGAGGGAAAAAAAACATACAGAAAGACAACCAAAATGGGGAGATGAAGTTATTTGCTCCAAATGAAGGAACAGCAGAAATCCTCAGAAAAACAACTAAATGAAATGGAGGCAAGCAATCTACCAGATACAGATTTCAAATAAATAGTTGTAAGGATGCTTAAGGACTTAGAAGAGAAATGGATGAACTCATCGAGAACTCAAGCAAAGAGATAGAAAGCATGAAAAAAAAGACCTATAAACCTAATAAAAAAGAACCAGTCATAATGAATAAAATATCTGAAATAAAGAATACATTAGAAAAAATAACACCAATTAGATGAAGTAGAGGAGGGCAACATGATTTAGAAGACAAGATATCAGAGAATATCCAACCAGAAGAGTTAAAAATATTTTTTAAATGAGGATAGTTTAAGTGACTTTTGGGACATGAAGCATACATCATCTGCATCACAGGGTTACCAGAAAGTTAAAAGAAAGAGAGCAAGGGATTGAGCACCGATATGAAGAAATAACCTGGTGAAGGAAAAAGTCAGGAAGTACAGAGAGTTCCAAATATAAAGAACCCAAATCCGGCAACACCAAGAAACATCATAATTAAAATGGCAAAGGTTAACACAAAAAAAATTTTTTTAAACCAGCAAAGGAAAGGAAATTAGCTACCTACAACAGAGTTTCCATAAAGTTATCAGCTGATTTATCAACAGACTATACAAGGAAGGCAAGAAATATTCAAAATGATGAAAAGCAAGGACAACTTTGAATACTTTACCTAGTAAGAATATCATTTAAAATTGAATAAGAAATAAAGAGCTTCTCAGACAAGAAAAAGTTAAAGTGGTTCATTACCACAAAACCAGAATTACAAGAAATTTTAAACGGCCTTATTTAAGGAGAACAAAGAAAATAAAAGAACATAGTAATAAAGAATAAAATGGCAATAAATATCTAATCTAATAAAAGAGTAATATTGAAATTGGCCATTTCTACGGGACACCTAACCACGCCCACCAGCCAATCAGAGTGGCTGTATGCAAATTAACCCAGCCAGGATGGAGGTCGGCAGTCACGGAGCTAGAGTAAACAGGCAGCTTCCCTTGCTCCAGGAGTAAACTATCTGCCAGCTGGCTGGGCCTCTCTGTGTTCCAGGCAACATACTTGCAATTATAGAAGCCTCGGAGCTGAAGCAAACAGCAAGCCTGGGCCCAACTACTAAGGCAACATTCTTTCAATTATAGAAGCCACGGAGCTGAAGCCAACAGGAGGCTTCGTTACCTGCCTAGCCTCAGCTGAAAAGAACAGTATCAATTATAGAAGATAAATAAACCCCAGAAACCTGCTTCCAGCCAGACTTGCTGGCACATTGTATCAATGGGAGCTGTGGGCATCCTGAAAGCCTGAAAACAGCCTTCAGTCTGTCACCCAGGCTGGCCACACCCAATGGTGTGAGGGATCCCACTGGGGGGCTTGGCCAGCCTGCAAACAGCCATCAGCCCCTCACCCAGGCTGGCCAGGTACCCCAGTAGGGACCCAAAACCTGAAGGGGCTATGGGAAACCTGAAAATGGCCTTCAGCCCATCACCCAGGCTGGCCACACCCCAATGGGATGAGGGTCCACACTGGGGTGCTTGGCCAGCCTGCAAAAAGCCATCAGCCCCTCACCCAGGCTGGCCAGGCATGCCAGCAGGTGGACATCCCCAGAGGAGTCCCAGACTGTGAGAGGGCACAGGCTGGGCTGAGGAACCTCCCAAGTGCACAAATTTTTGTGCACTGGGCCCCTAGTGTATTTATAAATAATCACTGTAAATATAAATGGCTTTTATGCACCAATCAAAAAGTATAGGATAATTGAATGTATAAGAAAACCAGACTCATATATATATATATATATATATATATATATATATATATATATATATTGTCTATAAGAGACCCACCTCAGAACAAAAGACACACAGACTAAAAGTAAAGGAATAGAAAAAGATATTTCATGGAAATATTTTTTAAAATGTAAAGCTGAGGTAGCAATACCTATATCAGACAAAACAGACTTTAAAACAAAGGCTAACACTGGCCAGCGTGTCCCAGTTAGTTGAGCATTGTCCCATGTATCAAGAGGTCACAGTCAGGACTCATGCCCAGGTTGTGGGCTTGATCCTCAGTAGGGGACATGCAGGAGGAGGCCAATTGATGTTTCTCTCTCTCCCTCTCTCTAGTAAATAACAAGTTACTAAACAGTGAATGGTTTAACAATGAGAACAAGGAATAAATCAGAAGATGCCTTGAGAAAAATGAAAACACAAACTCTATGGAACATAGCAAAAGCAGTCCTACCTCAAGAAACAAGAACACTTTCAAATAAACAATCTAACTTTATACTTAAATGAACTAAACACAAAACAACAAACAGTCCAAAGTGATTAAAACAAAGGAAATAATAGAGATCAGAATAGAAATAGGTGAGTAGGCAAGAAGCTGTGGTACATTTATACCGTGGAATACTACTTGGCCATTAGAAAGGAAATTCTACTTTTTGTGACAGATGGATAGACCTGGAGAGCATTATACTAAGTGAAATAAGCCAGCCAGAGAAACACAAATACCATATGATTTCACTTATATGTGAAATCTAATGAACAAAATAAACCAACAAAGAAAATAGAAATTGACTCAAAGATACAGAGAACAGACCTCTAGGTGTCAGAGGGGAAGGAGAGGAATGGGGATTAGATAAAAAAAAAAACTAAAGGAATCAAACTAAAAACTAAAGGGATTAAACTAAAAAAATAAAACCCATAAGCACAGACAATAGTATGGAAGCTACCAGAGGAAAGAAGGGCAGTGGGAGGTAGAAGAGGGAAAGGGAGGATGAATGGTGATGGAGGGAACTTGACATGGGGTGGTGAACACACAATATAATACACAGAGGATGTGTTATAGAAATGTACACCTGAAGCCTATATGATTTTATTAATTAATATCACCCCAATAAATTCTAGAAAAAATTTTATGTATTTTTACTGTTGAAAGTATTAGAGATGTCCCCCTATTTTCCTCTTTGTCTTCCTTCTCCCCACTTTTGCCCCTCCCCAGGCCTTCACCACCCTATTCTATGCATCCAAAGAATTTGCATGCATATATAAATTTAAAACTGTTTAAATAATAAATGCTTTTAAAAGCCTAAAATAGACAAAAGATAACATTTCAAAATAATAAAGGAATCAATTCAACAAAAGGATAGAACCCTTATATTTACACACCAAACATAAGAGCACCTAAATATAAAAGCAAATAATGACAGGCATGAAGATAGATATTTACAGTAAGATAGTATAGTAGGGGGCTTTAACATCCCATTGACATCAATGGGTAAATCAGGCAGAGAATCAACAAGGAAACAGTAGCCTTAAATGACACACTAGATCAGATGGATTTAATTAATAAATCTCAGAGTGTTTCATCCCAAAGCAATGGAATATATATTATTTTTAGGTACACATAAAACATTTTTCAGAATAAACCACATATGAGGCCACAAAACAAATTTAAATAATTGAAGAAAATTGAAATCATATCAAGCATCTTCTCTGATCATCTAATATAATAAAAGAGTAATATGCAAATTGACCGTCACCCAAAACACCTAAGCCACGCCCACCAGCCAAGCCACACCTCCCAGCCAACCAGAGCAGCTGTATCCCAATTAGCCCAGCCAAGATGGAGGCTGGCAGCTATGGAGCTAGAGCAAACCAGAGGCTTCTGTTGCAACTGCCTGCCTAGGCTGGCTGAGCCTCTGGTCATGGCCAGGTCCACCAGCCAATCAGAGCAGCTGTATGCAAATTAACCCAGCCAAGATGGAGGCTGGCAGGGCGGCTCTGCACTGGGAGCCTCTGCGGCTGGCATAGCTGTGCCAGGTGTGTCAGATCAGTGGGGGGGGGGCTGGCCTAGAGCCTCCTTGGGGCATCCAGGAGTGCCCATCCTGGGTCTGCTGCCTGGCTTTGCCCCAGGGGCCTCCTCGGGGGTGTGTGGGAGCACCCGTCCAGGGTCTGCTACCTTCATCCAACCCCTGGGGGCCTCCACAGGGCAAGCGGAAGCATCTGCTGCACAGTGGGGAACATCCGAAGCCAGTCCACTGTCCGGCTCCACCCCGGGTGTGTGTGCTCAGCAGCAGGGCCCCACTGAGGGATCCTGCACCAGTGTCCGCCCCTGGCTCACCACCCAGCTCTACGCCAGGTGTGTCTCCTCAGCAGTGGGGGTCCACCAGGCATGTGCGATCATGGGCCCTCTGGTGGGAAATGTCCAGGCCTGCATTCACCAGCCCTCCCACCCCTCAGTGCATGAACCCTGAAGGGGCTGTGGGCAGCCTGAAAATGGCCCTCACCCCCTCACCCAGGCTGGCCAGGCAAGCCATCAGGTGGACATCCCCCCACCCCCAAGGTGTCCCAGACTGCAAGAGGGCACAGGCCGGGCTGAGGGACCCCCACCCCCCAAGTACACAAATTTTTGTGCACCGGGCCCCTAGTATTGATATAAAGCTGTAAATGAATTACAAAAAGGAAAACTGAAAAACACAAACACATGAGGCTAAATAACATAATAAATAAAAAATAGGTTGAAAATGAGATCGAGAAAGAAATCAAAAGATATCTTGAGAAAAATAAATATTAAAATATAAGCTCAAGTCTAGGGGACACAGCAAAAGCAGTCTTCAGGCAGAAATTCATAATAATTCAGGCTTACCTCAAGAAACAAAAATAATCACAAATAAACAATCTAACCTACACATAAAGACACTAGAAAAAGAATAACATACAAAGCACAAAGTGGATAGAAAGAAGGAAATAGTAAATCAGAGGAGGAATAAACAAAATAGAGTATAAAAAAGAGACAAGAAAAATCAATGAAACCAAGACCTGGTTCTTTGAAAAGATCAGCAAAATTGATACATCTATAAGCAGACTCATGAAGAAAAAGAGAGGACTCAAATAAATGAAGTAAATAAAATAAAAGCAATGACAGCTACCACCACAGAAATACAAAGGAAATAAAATACTATTGCCCTAGCCAGTTTGGTTCAGTGGATAGAGCATCAGCCTGCGGAGGGAAGGGTTCCAGGTTCAATTCCAGTCAAGGGCACGTGCCTGGATTTCGGGCTCAGTCTAACATGCAGGAGGAAGCCAGTCAATGATTCCCTGTCATCATTGATGTTTCTACCTCTCTGTTCCTCTCCCTTCCTCTCTGAAATCAATAAAAATATTTTTAAATAAATAGTAAAATAAAAAACTATGAATGGTTATATGCCAACAAATAAGACAATCTGGAAAAAAATGAGTAAATTCATAGACACATACAATCTTCCAATAATGAATCAAGCAAAGAGAAACTGAGCAGACCATTAATTACTAACAAAATCAAACCAGTAATCAAAATCTCCCAACAAACATAATTGCTGGACCAGATGGCTTCACACATGAATTTTACAAAATATTCAAAGAAATCATTTCTATCCTTCTCAAACTATTCCAAAAAAAGTAAAAAATAAAAATAAAGGCTCCTAAGCTCATTCTACAAGACAAACATTACCTGGATTTCAAAACCAGACAAAGTCAATACAAATCTAAACTAATAAAAACAAAATATTAAAATTAACCGTTTCTCCGAGACAGGGTAAGCCTCGCCCACCAGCCAATCAGAGCGGCTGTATGCAAATTAGCCCAGCCAACATGGCGGCCGCCACTCACGGACCTGAGTAAACAGCCCTTTCCATTGCGGCAGGAGCGAAAGTGAAGCTGCGCCCTTCAGCTCAGCTCCGATTAAACTGCCTCTAGCAGTTTTGAAACATTGTAACAATCATAGAATCCTCTGGAGCTGAAGGAAAGAGCAGCTCGGGCCTAACCAGTAAAAGTAACAATTGTTTCATTATAGACGCTGCGAGGTGAAGCAGAAGAGGCTTCGTTAGTTAGAAGGCCACCTTAAAGGAACAGTGTATCAATTATAGAAGATAATCCCAGGCCTTAAAGGAACAGTATCAATTATAGGAGAAAAAACTCCA
>PVJC01010050.1:0-45086 GCA_004026665.1 Murina feae
GCACCCCCTCTATGATGATCTCTCAGACTCTTGCCCTCCCCTGCATGTTGTTCTCTTTTTTGAGCGTGGCCAGGGCTGGGTGCGGCCTGCCTCCCAAGCTTGCCTACTGCCCATCTTCCTCCAGCCACCAGAAAGCAGGGAAAACCCCGCCTCGTGGTCAGGCCAGCCTTTTCCTGCTCCCTGATCCCCGGAAGGGGTCAGGGGAGCCGCCAAGCAGGACTCCAGCCCCCAAGAGCTTGCTTTCCCGCTCCCCAGTGGCCCCCAAAGGGCCTGGGGAGCCGCCAAGCAGGCCACCGACTCTTTCCCACTCACCGGTCCCCTGCTGCCTTCCTTTCCCACTTCCCAGTGCCACCAAGGGGTCTGGGGAGCTGCCAAGCAGGCCGAGACCGCCCTGCTGCCTCTTTCCCACTCCCCAGCCCGCCACCTTGCTTTCCCACTTCCTGGTGCCCTGCAAGGGGCCTGGGAAGCCCACCAAGCAGGCCGCCAACCCTGCCGCCTCCTACCCGCTCCCCGATGCCCCTCCAAGGGCCTGGGAAGCCCACCAAGCAGGCTGCCGACCCTGCACCTCTTTCCCGCTCCCCGATGACCCTCCAACCCTGCCGCCTCTTTCCCACTCACGTCCCGCCCTGCAGCCGCTCTGTGCACTCAGCCCGGCCTGTGCCCTCTCGCAGTCTGGGACCCCTCTGAGGATGCCCACCTGCTGGCGTGCCTGACCAGCCTGGGTGAGGGGCTTTAAGGCTGCCCACAGCTCCCATTGCCCAATGTCCCAGCAAGGCCGGCTGGACGCAGGTTTCCTATAATTGATGCTGTTCCGTTAAGGCGGCCTTTTACTAACAAAGCCTCTTCTCTGCCTCACTCCTCGGCTTCTATAATGAAACAATTGTTACACTTAATTGTTTCAAATGTGCGTTTTTTGCTTCAGGCCAAAGGCTAAGGAGCCAGCGAGCAGGTAATTTTGCTCTCGCTCCTGCTGCAATGGACGCTGCCTAAACGTTTACTCAGGTCCGTGAGTGGCGGCCGCCATGTTGGCTGTAATTTGCATACAGCCGTTCTGATTGGCTGTGGGCGTCCCGGAGAAACGGTTAATTTTACTATTCCGCTTTTATTAGTTTAGATATTTTTATTTTTTTTAAATAAGTGGCTTCCACAAGGATAGCAGTGAGCCTTCTTTCTGTCATTTGCCTCTAGCTCTTCCTCAGACACAGTCTTACTTTCTGGATTCCCCATGTAGCCCAGAGACTAGCCAGTCCTCTTACCCCAAAGCTACACTAAAGAGAAGATATGACCCTGAAATCCAGATTTTTGAATCCTCCCTAAAATCAGGATTAGAGTGAATAGGATAGAATGATATTGAAATAAGATCTGCCAAGAGAATCCTGGAACTGCAGAAAGTTATCCTCAACTCTGGGCCATCTTCTAAGAGAACAGAGCGACTCTGGTGCGGGGAGAAGGGGGGCTTTGCCCCACTGTCACTTGATTCCCCCTTCATCTCTGAGCACCTGTCCTCCTCCTTCCTCCCTGCCTGCCCTCCTGGGTGTCTGTCAAAGGGCTTACAGCAGCTAACACATAGCACTTCCCGAGACCAACCTTGGGCTAGCACTTCACGTGCACGATGAGCCCACTCAATACTAATAACAAATCAACAGACAGATAGGAACTGTTATCACCCTGAGGCAACCGAGGCTGTCTAGGGTGAGGACACTCAGCCTCTGTGGCTGGAGACTTTGTCACATGATGCAGATCCTAAAAACCGAAGGGAAAGGGAAGTGATGACGGGATGGCTGGTTTTAAACAGCGGGAGGGCTGCCATGCACACAGCACCCATTCCCGTAGGTCACACCGCAAGTAAAGAGCAGACCCGTGATCCCAGCAAAGTCTGAGGGGGCTCCCGGTGTGGTCTTGAGCTCTATACACTGTTATAATCTAGAGTCCGGGACTACCAGTGAAAAGAGGCCTTGGCCCATAGACACCACAGGGTAATGTCCCCTGGGCTCTGGATTCTCATGGAGGGAAGAGAAGGGTGGACTGTTGGGCCTGAAGCATCTCCCCAAAGAGCACTCGGTCCCACGGCTTCTTCACCCTGGCAGCCGCCATGTGTCCATATAGATAATGAAAGATCCTCTCCTCAACCAAACTGCAATCAGACTTCTCTGAATCCTCTGCTCCACTAGACCCAAACCTCAGCTTGTGTCTGTCCTTTAGTAAGAATCTTGCTCAGTGGATTCCGCCAGAATTCCCCCCCTTTCCACAGGGAAGTACACTTCTATCTGATCAAATGTCTCACCCACACACATACCAGCCCCAGCCCCTGGGGGATATCTGATCACTGTTGCCTGCCTTCAGCAAGAATCTGGTTACGTCAATTTAGAAAAGATTACCCAACTGTCTTAGTAATTCTTCACCCACTCCCCCGACCCTGCTCCTGGGCTGTAAACCCCCACTTCCCCTTGTTTTAGTTCAACTCTTTCCCGTGCTGCAAAGCCCATTGTATTAGTTGCCCCTCCCCCCATGAAGTCTGCTTTACTGTTTTTTTTAACAAGCATCTGAGTAATTTTTCTTTAACAATATCTACATATGTATATGGTCATATCTCAAGCTATAGTCCCACACAAGTGAAGGGGGACCTCTGGAGCTGGGGCCCAGCCAGCTGGGGTTTTAAATAACATCCAGGTATTTCTGATACACACCCAGGGTGGGAGGGGGGGGGAGGGGGAGGGAGGGCGGGGGGGAGGGTGGAGAACAGCTGGGTTAGCCTCCTCTCACTGGCGAGCACTGAGTTTCAGAGAGACGCTGTAATGTGAGGACTCTCGGCTGGAACTAGGTTTACCCCTCCACCTCCTTCCCCCGGTCACTCCACTCTGCCCCCTCAGTGGTGATCCACAAATACTGGGTGCAATGACCCCTCTCAGTGGATTTCCATTTTTAAATGCAGGACCTTCCTGAGTATTTCCGAGGCTCTAATTTCAGAGCACAGTAGTGGTTTCTGTTTTAATTTTTTGTTGTTACCCAAGCCCATTATGGGAAAATAGAAAGAACAGAAACAGGTGGTTTCAGTTACTCATAGCTCAGAAAATCGGAAAATTGGGGGGAACTCTGGCTGTTTACAGCTCTAGCCATGGCGGTTCCAAGGCAGAGTAACCCTACGTACAGTGGCAAGGAATTCCCCAGCTCAGAGCTCTCACAATCTTCCCAACCATAACTCGAGCTGTGATAGGGGTTTTTTTTTCCTTCCCCAGTTAGAAAAACAGAATAAGATACAAAGGGAAAATCCCAAAGTTTCCTGAGCCTGAAAGGTAGCAAAATTAGTTATTCTTTGAAAAGAGCTTTGGAAGAGAAAGATCTCATGGACTCAACACTGGGCATACAAACTCAGAGCCAGGGGGCCAGGCGAGGCCAGGGCGGAGCTGACCCCTAGGGTCCCTGGGGAGTCACAACTTGAGTAGGAGCCCTAAGAATAGGAGTTTATGGGCAGATAGCTCAGCAATGTGTCATGCAAAGAAAGAAAGAAAAGAAAGGATGCAAGGAAGGAAGGAAGGAAGGAAGGAAGGAAGGAAGGAAGGAAGGAAGGAAGGAAGGAAGGAAGGAAAGGAGGGAGGGAGGGGGGAGGGAATGAAAGAAGTAAAGAAAGATGCATAATTCTGTCTTTCTCACCCTAAAATCAATAAAAATAAATAAACAATATTTTTAAAGGTAATTGATAAGGGGACTACTTTAGCACATGCAATTAAAGTATTATGAAAACTTCAAGGATTATATGCATATTTGCTACACAAATATGCTCCCATGGCTACAACTAGGTCTTACACAAAAAAGGAGACACAAAATTCAGACAACTGTGATAGAGAGGGAAAGCTTTCCTTTTGAGGGGTTTCGTTTCCATGGTAAATACTTCTCAGGAGTCACTTTGGCCACCTCTATAGATACATTTGACCCAAGACTGAGAAGCCAGGACCCCACTACCTACTTCCAGCCCCCAGGAGCCAAGTAGGGAAGGGAGGGGCGAATCAGAGTCCTGGGCTTTAGTTCTATAAAAATCATGAATCCAGCTCCCCCATGTCGGATACAAGTCTATGTTTAACCTAACGGTCTTTGGCCCCTTTTTCCTTTACCTCTTCTTTCACTAAGGTTTCTGAAGACACAGGAAGTCTGAAAAGAACTAAGAGCAACCCACTTCTCCACAGCTTTACCGCAGACTGGCTGGAGGGAGAGAGAGGGTATAGCAGAGGCCAAAAAGGGCTTGGTGAGAGAGGAGAAGCTAAAAGAACCTGTGCTGGGGGGCCCCTCCCTGCACAGTGGGGTGAGCCAAGAGGGCCCAGCAGAAATGGGTGAGAAGGCAAGTGTGTGTTTGTGTGTGTGTGGGGGGTGTCCATGTCCAGGTCTTCAAGGGCCCCCAGAGAAACCAGGTCTAGCTATGACTCCTCTCCTTCTGTGGATGGAGAATGTTCTTGTTACTCATGTTCGCAAACAAAAGTTAGAGCATTTACATTCTTCTGAATCACATCCAACTTCAAAGCCAGAAAGACGCTTAGATAACTTGGCCAAGTCGCCTCACCTGTTCAGACCTCAGTTTTCTCATCTAAAACATGAAGGGATCAAGTGAGAGGAACATGTTTCTAACACAGTCTTCAGCATGAATATCTCAAATTTGAAAGTGACAGCCTGGATCCTGAGGTGACTTAATTCTTCAATGTTCGGCTGAAAATGCTTCCAAAGTTTGCAGAACTCCAACAACAACAACAACAACAACAACAACAACAACAACAACACCTTTCAGTGGCCCTCAATTCCAGGTTAAAGCCACTGGGCCAGATTAGATTCTCCCTGAAGTGCCCTCTTGGATTTAAAATTCTGGGAGCTAAAATCATTAGCCACCAGGAGAGACCCTGGATTCTGAGGGAGAGATGAGCGTTCTGAGGTGCGGAAAAGTCAGAGATGGGGAAGTAGTTAGGAAGGAAAGAAAAAGGATATAGGATGCTGATAAGGGAGACAACATAACTACTAAGATATAAAGTCACAGGTGATGAGAACCAGAGCTGAGGGGACTTAGAAATTATCTGTTTTTTACCTCCTTTCTTTTACAGATGAAAAAACTGAGGTCAGAGACATCAAGGTGGAAATCTTCACTGTGGGAGCCGAGCAGGACCTGCAGATGGTGCCCAACCACAGAACTAAGGACCTGGGTCCCTGTCAGGAGGCCCGTCTCCCACAACATAAATCCTCTGGCACCTGCTGGAGTCCATAGACTAACTGTGATGCCAGCCAGCTTCAAACAGAGGAGGAAGCCTCTGCCTTCCAGAACCTTCCACACCTGCATCCAACACCTCTCTGGTCTTTACCTCTCCCTTCCTCCCTGGGGACTGGCCTGTTGGGAGAGGCTTCCTCCAGCCTGAGCCAGCGTGCCTGCCTTCCCTGAGAGAGAGTCTACGTTTTCATGACACTCTAAAGCAGTCCACGTGCAGTCACAAGTGACAAATTCACAAAGCTGGCCCTTCTCCTGCCTCCGCTCTCTGGAGGTGGTGCTGGCCCCTTTAGAAGGGAGAGGACGCGGGCTCAGAAAGGCACAGAACATCCCATACCAGGACCACCAGCCACTCATACACACTTTAATGTCAACTTCAAGGAGCCCATAGGAATTATTTTAGACCAGCTATGCTGACACCAGTGATAACACCAGAGGCCACATAGCCTCCCAGCAGTGGCACTGGGAGGGCAATCTAGACTGGCCTGCCTGCCCAGAGCCTGCCCTGAAACTCCCAGCTCTCTGAGTCTACACTTAGGGTCTTAGGATTTTAGAGCTTCATGGGCACTGAAGGTCACACACCCCTGCACCTTCTCCCACTGCCTTACAGGCACAGCTGTGGCTCCTGCTCAGTGCTCAGTCCGAACTCTGGTCCCTGCTCAGCCTGGAGCTGAGGTGGCAACCACATCCGCCTTGGTCCCCACAGCACTGGCTGCGCAGATTAACCTCCCACTCTCGGGTTCTATTCTGGGCTGTCAACATCGCCATCACATCGCCATCATTTGTCAAGCGCCTGATTGAACATGGCTGGGGGCCAGGTGAGCGGAATAAAGAAGCCAGAACGCAGGCTTCCCTGCTTCCTGCTGTGGCCCACGGCCCTTTTGGGAACACACAGGTCATGTGAACAGAATACTGAACCACACGTGGATGGGCACAGTACACTTAGTATATACACAGCTGGGCTCACAACGGGGGGCGGGGAGCAGGGCTCAGTGCATAACTGGGGGTAGAGAGGCCACCATGGGAGACGCATTGGAGCAGAGGGAAGAACTCAGCCCAGGAGGTAGGGTTAGAGGCTTCCCATGTTGAAGCCCTTTCCCCAGGACCTCAGCATGAGACTGCGCTTGGAGATGGGGTCTTTAAAGCGGTGATTGAGGTAAAATGAGGCCATTTGCTGGACCCTAAGCCAATCTGGCTGGTGTCCTTAGAAAAAGAGGAAATTTAGACACAGAGAGAGATACCAGCTGCATGAAGAGAAAGGATCATGTGAGGACACAGCAAGAAGGCAGCCATCTGTGAGCAAAAAGAGGCCTCAGAAGAAACCAACCCTCCTGCCACCTTGATCTTCGACTTCCAGCCTCCAGAACTGTGAGGAATAAGTGTGAGCTGTTGGAGGCTCCCAGGCTGTGGCATTTTGTTTTGGTGGCTCGAGCAGACTGTCACAGGCAGGAGAGCTGGGTTCTCTGGTTTCCACCTCTTCCCTACCTAGTAGCTGTGACCTCAAGAACTCATTCTGGCTCCCTAGTCCCTTCCCCACTGCTTCTGAGGTGAGGTGCTAATGAATTACCCACATGGACCAGCCCAAAGGACCAGAACATTGTATGATTTAGCATTGGAGTGGGTCCCTGAGATCCTACAGCCTGGTGGTTTTCAGTCTGGTGAGTATCCTTCAGGGGAAGCTTGTTACAAATACAGGTCGCCTACCCTGAGATTCTCAGTCAGAATGAGAGGTGAGGCAAAGGGGACAGAAATCTTTATTTTGACAGGAAAGGTGATATACAGCAGGTTGGGAATGACTGGACCACAGTGGGTGAGGCTGATCCCAGGGAGGGAAATAAGCCAGACCCTTGGTGAAGGACAAAGCTAGGACCTGCATAAGGTCTTCTTGTCCCGGCTGCTGCATCCAGCTCTAAGACCTGGGTTCTAAGTTTTCTTTTTGTGTCCAGGGAAGAGTGGGAGGAGTTAGGAGAGATGTTCAGGCAGGGTCTGCACTTTTGACCCCCTACCTACTGCCTCAGGAACCCTGGAGGCTGCAGCTAGAGGCCTCCTAGGTGTTGTAATCTAATCTAATAAAAGAGTGATAGACAAATTAACCATCACTCTGAGATGCCTAAGCCACGCCCTCAAGCCCAAGCCACACCCACCAGCCAATCAGAGAGGCTGTATACAAATTAACCTAGCCAAGATGGCAGCGGGCAGCCACAGAGCTAGAGCAAATAGGAGGCTTCCGATGCACCAGCAATGGAGTTGAAACTGCCTGCCTAGGCCGGGTGGGCCTCTGCTCAAGGCAACAATGTTTCAATTATAGAAGCCATGGAGCTGAAGCAAACAGGAGGCTTCATTGCCTGACTAGGCCTCCGCTCAAGGCAACAAAGTTTCAATTATAGAAGATAAATAAACCCCAGAAACCTGATTCCAGCCAGCCTCGCTGGGACGTTGGGTCAATGGGAGCTGTGGGCAGCTTGAAAACGACCTTCAGGCCCTCACCCAGGCTGGCCACACCTCCATGGGGTGAGGGTCCCCACTGGAGGGCTTGGCTAGCCTGCAAACAGCCATCAGCCCATCACCCAGACTGGCCAAGCACGCCAGCAGGTGGACATCTCCTGAGGGGTCCCAGACTGCGAGAGGGCACAGGCCAGGCCGAGGGACCCCCCTTCTGAGTGCACAAATTTTTGTGCACCAGGCCCCTAGTCCTATTATAACCTCTAATGGATGAAGCCCCAATGCCTGCTGTCTCCAGTCCCTTCCAGCTACATGAATGGCCAAGAAAGCACTGAGTTCCAGGCCCTGCTCTGCAACTTACCCTGAGCTTTTGACCAAGTTAGTTTACCTCTCTGGTCCCACCATTCTTTCTGTAGAAAGAGGAAGGAAGTCTGGACTTTTGGTCACCTCAGGCTTGAATGCGCTATCTGATCACAGCAGCTCAGGGCCAGAAAGATAGCAGATAGCACCCTGTCCTGTGCTCTCCCCCTGGCAAATGTTAGGAAACCATCAGGTGTGTGGTCAGGTCTTATAATAACCGTGTTTTCTAGTTTCTGTGTTTTCTGCTTTGACTTCTGGGCTTTGCTGGGTCTGGGTTCCTCCCAGTTAGCTCCCAGTTGTTGAGAGAATGCCTTTCATATGCACAGCAGCCAACCCAGAGCTCGCCCCACCATCTCCTCCTTTATCTGTTTTCACATTCTAGACCACCATTCTCCTGCCCTGATCACCCCAGGGCCACCAGATACCAGACAACTAGGAACGGGCTCTGTGCTGCCCTCCCCCTCCACCCCATTGAAATGATCCAAACTAGCCTATCTTCACTTAAGCCTGTTCACCCTGTCTCACCTGTTCCTTCCCAAGAAAACCATGTTAAAGACTCTCCCCACATTTCTCCCCCAAGGTCTCCGCCTCCTGATTACCTGGCGCTTCCCTGCGTGGCCCTGCATAGTGCCCCGTGCCTCCTGTTTCTAGGGACCTGTGAGTGTCAACTACTTCCTTTATGACAGTCAGCTCCGAGTCTGCATGGCTCACCATACCTGCTTAAAACAAAGTCTAGGTCCCCTCGAACAGACCTGCCATGGCCTGAACCGCTGGGCCTGTGTGCAACCCCCCCAGTCTACCTGTATTTTCACTGTGTACCACACATGTAACAGGTTTGGAACTCCTGATCCAGTCTACCTTTACTCTAATAATCAAATTCCTTCTCTAGCCCCTGCTGCCTCCTCAGCCGTGGGGGCCTTACTGCCTTATGCACCAGGCCTCTGCTTCTCAGGCACTGTTATTGCTGGGAAGTCTGCGTTATGCTCACCACAGACCTGCCTTCTCACAGCTGTCGGTCCCTGCTTGGACTCCTGCCCTCTGTGGACATTCAGAATCGGTTCAATTCCATTCAATATGACATTCCTTCAGTTTTCTAAAAGCAGCTCTTAGTACCCCAAGAGTCATTTCTCCTCCGGTCTAAGCAGCCCCAGTTCCTTCATTGTGCCTCATAAGTCAAGAGTCATGTTTTTCCTGAGTCTGTGGCTCTAGAGGTTTTCATCCAAAGACTCATATCTGAGGGGCAAGCTTGAAGGAGACGAAAAGACACTCTGACCTGCAGATGCCTGGTCTCCGTGCAATCGCTTCTAGGATTTCCTGCGATTTTAAATGTGAAATCTCTAATTTTTTTTATATATTTTTATTGATTTCAGAGAGGAAGGGAGATGGAGATAGAGATTGAAACATCAATGATGAGAGAGAATCATCGCTTGCCTGCCTCCCAAACGCCCCTGGGGTTCAACTCTACAACCCAGGCATATGCCCTTGACCGAAATCAAACCCAGGACCCGTCAGTCCACAGGCCAATGTTCTATCCACTGAACCAAACCTCTAATTTTTAAATGTTGAAATCTCTAATGTTTAAATGTTGGCACAAACTTACAGAAAACAATAAGCAGGAAGACATTGCTGGTCCTTCCCCAGCCACTCACCCAAGACCAAGTCCCCTGGATGGCTTGGCTGTTCCTTAGTTGGAGGGGACAGAGCTTTTCACCCCCGTCCAAGGCCCCTCCCAAACAAGGTCTATGTCCCCGGGGCACTTTAGTGGCCACTTATCAAAGAAGCTTACCAGGGCACCAAGGGCAAGTTCACAGGTGTGTGCTTTGAACACAGCCTCACACTGCCCTTCCTCTGCTCTCACAAGGAGATAACACAGCATGTTGTCAACATGCTCCCCACAGGGACAGTGAGGGGCCTGATGCTCAGGTCAGGACGTCTTTTCTCATAAAGCAGGGGAGTAGTAACAAATGTGAGTGCGGAGGGTCAGGCATGGGTGCTGATGCTAAGCCAACCGGAGAACCAGCACCTGGGCTGGGGAGAAGCCCCGGCTCAGATATCCATCCTCCACGTGATCACTTCTGGTTTTTCATGAGAAGCTGGAATTCAGATTTTAACATGAACTCTTTAATTTTTTAAAACAATATAATTTTAATGATTTCAGAGAGGAAGGAAAAGAGAGAGAGAGAGAGAGAGAGAGAGAGAGAGAGAGAGAGAGAGAGAGATCAGTGATGAGAGAGAATCATCTATCGGCTACCTCCTTCATGCCCCACACTGGGGATTAAGCCCAAAACCCAGGCATGTGCCCTGACCGGGAATTGAACCAGGACCTCCTGGTTCATAGGTTGATACACAACCACTGAGCCACACTAGCTGGGCTGAACGCTTTAATTTTTAACTGTTGACCAAACTTACAAAGCATAGTGTAAACTAACAAAAACAAATCTTGGGGTTGGACTGAGCCCCAGGACAACTACTTTGCATCCTGTCCTGGCCTCAGCCAGGGTTACCCTCCTCATCAGAACAGGGCGGTCACCCCAAAGGCTTTCTCAGCTATAGCATTCTCCAACCATGATGTCCTGTGCTAGCTAATTTTATATGTCCACCTGACAAGGCCAGGGGTGCCCAGATATTAGGTCAGAGATTATTCTGGGTCTCTCTGTAAGGGTTTGGGGGTGAGCTTAACATTTGAATCAGTAGACTGAGTAAAGCAGATTGCCCTTCCCAATGTGGATGGGCCTCATCCAATCCGGTGAAGACCTAATAGAACAAAAAGGCAGACCTTCTCTGGAATGAGGAAGAATCCTTCCTGACTGATGGCCTTTGAAGTAGGACATTGACTTTTTCCTGCATTTCAAACTCAAACTCAAGTCTCAAACCTGCCAGCTTTCATGCTAGAGCTATGCCCTTGCCTCTTCTGGGTCTCCAGCTTGCCTACTGCAGATCTTGGGAACTGTCAGCTTCCATATAATAAATTCCCTTATACATATGTACACATTTATGTATCATATATTTAGGATATATGTGCATATATATGATGTATCCATACATATCTTATTGGTTCTGTTTCTTTAGAAAACCTTGATTAATATGCTCTCCTTAACCGAAGGAGAACTATAAATCTGAAGAAGAGGCTACACATTTTATAGAGTAGAAACTCCTTTTCTGCTTCTCTCCTTTATCATAACACACAAGTATCACCAAGACAGGTGCCATGTAAGTTCTTCCCTCCACTGTATGCTCACGCCTGGGCTAGGGCTTTGCCAGGAGGAAACGCTCAATACATTGTGTGTTGAATTAAGGAATAGATGCTGTTAATACCCCCATATTACAAATGAGGAAACTGACTCTCCAATAACCTGCCCAAGGTCACGGAGCTAAGAAATGGGGAAACCGAGGCACAACCCCAAGTTCCCTTGAATTCAGAAGCCACATTCTTGTTCCCCTGTCCTCTCCCAGGGCGCATGGAAGAGCCAGGTTGTCTCCAGGGCCTGACCTTGACATTCACACCTTCAACTCTCAGCCATGCAGGTGCTCAGAGTGTAGGTCCTTTATAGCTCAGTGTCCCCCGCCCATCCCCACAGCAACAGCTCTGCTACTGGGTGGCCCACTGGGATTTCTAAAGACTAATTTCAGAGTCTAGTCACAGTTTCATCCTTAAAAATAAAACTAAAACAAGAAAGGAAACCCAGGGCAGTGGCCTTGGCTTGTCCTCTTTTCTCAGAACTGCCTCAGGTAGCAGAGGAGACTGGCTGGTCTGATGCCCAAGCTGAGACCACACCATAAAGCCGTTGAGGTGAGGCTGACCACTTTGGTCCTGGGTAGGAAGGAGGTTTTGAGGAAATGCACACAGTTTCTAGAAAAGACCATTTCCTTCCTCTGCCTCTTTAACCCCATGTGGGTCAAGCCACACAACAGCCTGCAGATGCAGGCCTGGTGGTGAGTGTTAGTAGAGCTCCCAAGAGGAGACTGCAGCCAGCACCAGAAAGAGTCAGGAGATGGGAAAGCACAAAGGAGTAAGGAAGGGGTCCCAACTGACCAGAAAGAGGCTGCACAACCACTGATGCGCTGTCAGACCCACTTCAGGGAGAAGGTACAAGGGATGATGGGTAACTAGGTCTTCAATGTGGCCACATACACAAGTCTCTTCATTCTCTCCTTACTGACTAGACCCTCCAACCTCCAGGTAACCAGAAAGTGTCCCTGATCGCCTTCATCCCTCATGGAAGCCACTTCAGTCCATACATACACCAGGTACCCCACGTTGGCTGTGTCTCAAACAACAGTCTGATTTCTCTTCCTGTCCCTGCAGGGGCAAGCTCCCATTTCAATGATTTCAGAACAACACACATTCTGATAATGACATAGAAAGGTATGAGGAAAACTTCACGGTCAAGGTGTCACAGCTCCTACCTTAACCCCCAGGAGCACCACCTATCCCCAGTGGGGACCTTAATTGCTTCATCTAAGCATGAAGGGCTGGACCAGCTCTACATTCTCTAGCTTACCTCGTGAATATATGAACTCCTGTGTAACTTGACATTGAGTTCTTTGCAGGCCCTGGTGTCCCCATGCCTAGCAAGGGCCTGCCATAGCAGGGCGCATACAAGCTTGGGAGGGGAACCTGTGATTGTAAGAGGGGTAGAAGGAGAGCTCCAGGGGCAGGGAGTGAGGTGGAAGGAGGCTGAGGGCAGAGACCTTTAAGAAGAGGGAGTAGAGACTGGAAAACATTGGGGAGAGGGAAGGCATTAGAAGGAGATGCTATGCCTTTCTGCTTTTATCCCAATATCACAGCTCTGTTTATTCTGAGAAGCAACCAGCTGCAGCTCCAAAATAGATATGCTGAGAAACGCCTCTAATGACAGAGAATCTGTGGAAACCAAGGTTAGAACAGCCCTTTTCAAGGGACGGGAGCAGAGAAGAGCCTGGGAGGAGCCATTCCCGGGTGCTCTTTCCACTCCCGCCCTGCTGGCCTCTTCTTCCTCCCAGCCCAAGGCAGTAGTACTTCTTTCCAGAGTCTCCAGGGCCCAGAGCTGACCATCTACAGAGCTGATCATGGCCCAGGCGATCACTCACAGGCCCTAGTGAGAGTATCAGCTCTTCCCTGGCAGGGGATCCCATGGCCAGGTGTGACAAATGCCTTTCTCCTTCCTATACCTGAATATCCTTCCCCACAAGCTTTTCTGAGGCAGGAGAGAGAATGAGACAGCCCAAGAGGGGTTAAGCATGCTGTATTACGAGTTTGCGTGCACACATGCAGGCACAAAGAAAAAGTGCACGCGATGGAGTTTAAACGGGCAAGGTAGACTTTATCCAAGACTATTGCAACCCGGCAGCACCCCCTCCTCTCCACACACACAGACCCCCACTCACAAACACCCCAGACAAACGTGAGCCGAAGCCCCTGACCTGGCAGGATCCTCTCCAAGCCTCTGTGCTATGTGCTCAGAAGTTTCAAACGGGACTTCTTGCCTCGCTCGGGGATACAGACTTGGTCACAAGCAATTTGCATATTGCAAAGGGGACCTTGCACAGGAACCCTGCTTAGGAACTTCCTCCCCCAAGAGTGGGAGGTTAGATAGTGAGGGGGAACTGCAGGTTAGAAGTCTCTCCCTGCCCCCCAGATGCCTGCTCTGATCCTGGCCTCTGCAGGATTTTCGGCAGACCCTGACCTGGCCAGCTGACAGACATCCTCAGCTTAACTAAGCTAAGGCTGGCCTACCACCACAGGACCCTGGGCGTACAAAGCTAGAAGCTGGATGTTCCTGGAGAGACCGTGCGGTTTATGCACGAAACTGACTAGGTCAGCATAAAACCTATGGACTGGGGAGGAGGACAGGTGAGGATTAGGCCAAAGCCTTGAAAGAAGTAGACAGCCTCCCCTGGGGACAGTGACCGCACCAGCAGAACCCCTGGAATAGCGTCTCAGTCCATTCGGGCAGGAAACACCACAGACTGCGGAGCTTATAAATAACAAGTATATTTCTCACAGCTCTGGAGTCCGGAAGTTAGAGAGCAGGGTGGTCACAAGATCATCAACGTGGTCAGGGGAGGGCCCCGTTCTAGGTGCGAAGTTCCTCGGTGTGTCCTCACATGGGGGAAGGAGAGAGGGAGCTCCCTGAGGTCTCTTTCTTAAGGACGCGGATCCCATTCGTGAGGGCTCCACCCTCACAACCTAGTCACCTCCCAAAGGCCCCACCTCCTAATACCATCGCCTTGGGGTTCAGTTTCAACATTTGCATTTGTGGGGAGACACATTCAGACCGTAGCAGACAGTGGCGAGATGGAGGGATGGGACACTTGGTAGAATGTCACCCTGAGACTTAAGTTCCTAGCTAGGATTTGTTTCTCTGGGTTTCACATTTCCTGTCAATCGCAGGAAGTGGAATACCAGGTGGGTAATCATCCTGTTTGAAATAGAAGCTGAGAAGCTTCCTAGGAACCTGAGAGTAAAGAAAAGATGAGGGGCCCTAACTGGTTTGGCTCAGTGGATAGAGCATCGGCCTGAGGACTGAAGGGTCCCAGGTTCAATTCCGATCAAGGGCATGTACCTGGGTTGCGGGCACATCCCCAGTAGGGGCTGTGCAGGAGGCAGCTGATCAATATTTCTCTCTCATCAATGTTTCAAGCTCTCTATTCCTCTACCTTCCTCTCTGTAAAAAAAAAAAAAAATCATTAAAATATATATTTTTAAAAAAGAAGAAGAAGAGATGGGGGGACAGGTGTATTGCCAGGGATGACGGCCAGAGGTCTCATATATCTGTGGCGGTGTCAATGGGAAACACTAGGAAACAGTAAGGGATTGCTGGTATTATTTGAAATCCTCTTCTCAGGACCAAGTCTGCAGCCTCATTGCCTTAGCTCACACCTGAACCCTCCAAGGGTGCCTTCTGCGGCCTTTGACAGGAAGGTGAATGCCCAGCCACTGGCCCATAGTCATTAGGGGCATCTCTGGCCTCCCTAGTTTTCAGATGTGTGCTCTTGCCTTCCAGGTGGAGCACAGGTTATGAGTAACAATAACTTCAAAATAATAAGCATGTCCTGGGTAGAAATACAGAAATGCCCCACTTTTCAAAAGTCTGTGTTATGCCGCTCAGCTTTCACAAAAGACCTACATTAGCACCTGCTCCACTAACCAGAAGAAATCCCAGAGGATGTTCACGCTTGCGAAAACAGCATTCAGTCAGTATGGGTTTGCAGTGAGCCCTTACGGAGGCAGCAGGCACCCCACACATCCAGCGAGGCCCCGCCTAGCTTTCTCCAGGCTGCGTATTTGTCCCATCATTCCTGCCTTTAATGTAAGTGAGTGTTATTTTCCCTTTTATGTGTTACTCAGTATGAATTGGTGGGTTATTTGGGGGGCAGGGGGTCTGGGAATGCTCAAAATTTTTTCATATAAATGCATGGCAATTGCGTCTTCATTTACACCATTTCCGTTTACAAAGGGTTTCGATAGGCACACTCTACTCTGGGATAAGGAGGGGAAACCTGCATTAATGGAGTTCTCGACAGGAAGCGAAGAGGTGGGTGCTATTATTCTCCTGCCATGCTACACTGGGGACACAGAGGCGACGGGCAGTTAAAGTAACTTTCCTCGTGTCATGGAGCCAGGAAATGGCTGATCTGTCTTCTCTTTCCTTAACCAGGACACCACACCATGTCTCCAGGACACACACAGGACTTGGTCCCCTTGTGGAGGAAAGCGGCCGGGACTTCGGCAGGTCCCCGTTCCTGCTAAATCGTTTCTTTTCCCGTGGAAAGCATGTGCTGCGTTGTACCAAGGTCAAGTTTCGTGCTTGTGCAGCAGCTTTCCCGGGGTCTCCTCTGCCCTCCCTCAGCTTGGGGCTGTGATGACAGTCAACTCCACGACATCGCTGAATCCCCACCAAGTAGGCGGACAGAAGAGAGAATGCAAAGGAAGCAAACTGTGATGCAATAACTTATAACCAACTTGGCAGACAGACGTGTCCACAGATTAATTCCATGGCCAAGTGTGGTAAGTGCCACCAGAGAGGCACAAATCAAATTATATTGGGGGGGGGGGAGTGGGGAACCAATAAGAAAAGGGGTTACCTTCACCTGACTGGGAAGGGCAGCCTCCAAGCTGGGCCTTCATGATGGATAAGTTTGTAAACAAAGGACGTGGGCGTGGAAGATTGTCAGCAAAACTTAGAATGAACGTGGGCAAGACAGCAGGAAAGTGAAGGCTCGGTCAGGATTCACGCCAAGCGCCACGGGTGAGACAGATGTGCAAGGAAAGACCCTGAGGCAGCAATCTGGTGGCTGATGCAATGATTTAGGCAAGAATCACAGTCTCACCCAGAATGGGAGGCAACAATAAGGCACGAATAAAGGAAGATTTCTAGAACCCACAGGAATTGGTAGCCAATTGGAGGAGGAGCCCAAATCATCTGCAACCTTCGACAGGACGTGGGACCGAGGTGAGGCTATTCACCAAGCCAGAGGTTGAGAAGGTTTGGGCTGGAAAGTTCTGTCTGGGCCTGGAGCCATCCATAGGTGGGTAGAAAAAATGGGAGGGCCGATCATCTAAACTAATAAAAGCGAAATATTAAAATTGACCGTTTCTTCGGGACGCCAACAGCCAATCAGAACAATGGTATGCAAATTAGCCCAGCCAAGATGGCGGAGGCTGGGGCGGCAATTGAGCGATCGCACTGGGGCACGCCGGAGTGGAGGCCTGGCTTCTGCCCTGGTGGGCTCCGGCGGACGGTTCCGGGCAGTGGCTGGCGGCTGTAGGGCTGGGGGGCCGCCCAGGCCTCCTGGCCCTGCAGCCGGGGCGGCAAAGGAGCGATCGCGCTGGGGCAAGCGAGGGCGGAGGCCTGGCTTCCACCCTCGCTGCTCCAGCATTCGGTTCCGGGCAGTGGCGGGCGGCTGTAGGGCCGGGGGGCGGCCCAGGCCTCCGGTTCTGTGGCCAGGGCTGGCAATAGAGAGATGGGGCTGGAAATAGAGAGATCATGCCAGTGGTTGGTTCTGGGCGGCGTGGGAGCCTGCCCCGCCCTGAGGCTGGGGCTGGCAATAGAGCAATGGTGCCTGCAGTGGTTCCAGAAGGCGGTGAGCAGCCGCAAGGCCAGAGTTGGCAGCCAGGCCAGGCCCTGTGAGGCCTGGGAATAGAGCAATTGGGCCCACACGACCTCAGAGGCTCAGTGGCGGGGGCTTGAATGGGGTACACCCTCGGGGTCATGCCCGAGCATCTTCCGCCCCTGCCAGAGTGTCTGCCACAGGTCCAGCCACCTGGCTCCACCCTGGAGGCCTCCGTGGGGCATGTGCGAGTGTGTGCCTGGCTTCACTCCTGGTGTGTGTCCGCTCAGCAGCAAGGCCCCCCCAAGGGACCATGCACCAGTGTCCACCCCCTGGCCTGCCACCCAGCTCTGCACCAGATGTGTCTCCTCAGTAGTGGAGGCCCACCAGGTATGTGCAATGGTACGCCATCCAGCTGGAAACGTCCATGCCTGCACTCTCCAGCCATCCCACCCCCCAGTGCACGAACCCTGAGGGGTCTGTGGCCAGCCTGAAAACAGCCCTCAGTCCCTCACCCAGGCTGGCCATGCATGCCAGCAGGTGGACATCCCCCCCCAGGGGTCCCAGACTGTGAGAGGGCACAGGCCAGGATGAAGGACCCCTTCTTCCCCTCGCCGAGTGCACAAATTTTTGTGCACCGGGCCCCTAGTGCTTTTATAATAATAGCTCAAGAATTCAGGGGCCCAATTCTGTTTGGTTCCTGTGACATTGAGCACAATGTCTCTCATCCCCATACCCCTATATGTCTGTCTATTTCTGGCTACTTTTTGCAAAGCCCACATCCAATTTCATCTCTGTCAAAGCTTTCCTTCCCATCCTTCAATAAAATGAACTCTTGCTCTGTATCAGGCACATCTTGCTTATTGTAAACACTAGAGGCCCAGTGCACAAAAATTTGTGCACTTGGAGGAGTCCCTCAGCCCAGCCTAAGCCCTCTTACAGTCTGGGACCCCTGGTTGTTCGCAGGCTGGCCACAGCTCCTTAAGGGTGAGGGTCCCCCCCTGGGGTGCCTGGCCAGCCTGGGTGAGGGGCTGATGGCTGTTTGCAGGTTGGTCAAGCCCCCAGTGGGGACCCTCACCCCATGAGGGTGTGGCCATCCTGGGTGAGGGGCTGATGGCTATTGGCAGGCTGGCCATGGCCCCCAGCGACCTAAGCTCCCAGCAAGGCTGGCTGGCAGCAGGTATCTGAGATTTATTTATTTTCTATAATTGAAACTTTGTTGCCTTGAGCAGATGCCACAGTGGGCCAGGGCAGGTGGGAAGCTTGGCTTCCTCCATTGCCGGGCAACCAAGCCTCCTGCTTGCTCCAGCTCAGTGGCAGCCATCTTGGTTGGGTTAATTTGCATATAGTTACTGATTGTCTGGTGGGCGTGGCTTGGGTGTAGCAGGGTGACACCAATTTGGCATGTTTCTCTTTTATTAGTGTAGATGTTAGGCTCACAGGATTCTCGTAAGCTGGGAATAGTAGCTTATGCATTCTTCCCTAGTTGCATTTAGCACAGGAACTGGAATATATGAAGCAGGCCATCGTTCATCTAGGAGTAAGGCACTGAATGGCCCCAGCCAGTCCCCTGGGGTACATGTTCTGCAGCTGCATGGGGCCCGCTCCTTGCACACCCGTGGTTGTCCCTCACAGCTCCTGGTGAAGGAGCTAACAGCATAGCTCTGCCCCTTTCTAGTTGTGTCCCAGACACAGTTCCAACTATTCTGAGCCTTGATTTCCTCCTCTGTGCAATAGGATGATAATGCAGCTATTTCAGAGCTGCTACAAGGATTCCATCGGAGGCTGCATGCAGGATGCCTGGACATGCACACAGACACTCCACAAACAGCATCGGGAACAGGAGGGCAGAGTCCAGGTCTAATCTTAGCCCTGCAGTGGCCCGAGTATTTCCTTACTTCCTCATCGGCACCACAAGGCAGAATAATCTTGGCCCACAGGACTGGGGGTGGGTGAGATGACCAGTAAGAATTCACAGAAACAGGCAACAGAAATGCTTAGTGACTGTACCAGCTCTGCACGTGGCAGACATTTCTGGGGTTTCTGCTAAGAGCCCCACACAGCCCACCCCAGGCACAGGCACAGGCCAGACCAGCATCTCCATCTTGCTCAAGGAAGGAGGCCTGTGATGAGAAAGGTAGAGATGGGTTCCAAGAACCGTGTAGAGTTGGAGGAAAGAGCAGGGCTAGACCTGAATCAGAGACACGGAAGCTTATAGTGGAAAGAGCTGTCAGAGATCACGCAGTCCAAACTTCAGGCTGGTGCAGGAGTGCCCTCCTGGCTACCTGCTGCTTGAATTCTTCTAGTGATAAGGAACCCACTACCTCCGAAATTCTAGCAGCCTGTTCCGTTGCTCAGTCCTCTAACGATAAGAAGGCTTTCTTCTATATTTAGCCCAATTACACTTTTCTGTAAACTCCCAGATGTGCCTTCTGGACATACACAGAGCAGAACTCATTTCACTTCCCCTAACCTCCTTTCATTATTAGAAAACGGTTCCACCTGCTCCTCCAGGCTTCTCCCGTCTACACAGCTTCAAGTCCTTTCGAACAGTCTCTCCATCTTCAGATCCTTCGCCTCCCCAGATAGATACTCCCAGAAAACTCCTTCCCACTAACTCCTTCCCACCAGCACAAGGCGAGGCCCTCGGAGCTGGGTCCAAGATCACACAAGTCCCACGGCCAGTAGAATGCGCGGGCCCTTCTCCTGGTCCCTACCCCAGCAGGGGGACTTTCCCAGACCCAGTGGCATAGCTGCACTTTTTCCCATTTTCTGCCATGAGGGGAGCAGGAGTGGCTGCTGTCCTTGGAAGACCTGACTCAGGAACCAATGTCACAAGAATTCCCGGCCGCCGCTGGCCACGTAGGCTCAGTGGGTCTCTCTTGACACGAGTAAGTGAGACAATGCTGGCAGAGCGGTTTTGGCCGTGCCAACACTTACTCAGGGAAGCTCATTTCCACGCAGTGGTTTTAAAATACACATGGGGAATGGCTCTGTGCCTCATGCTGACGCGCCCTCCTCCTGGTCTGATAGAGAAGCCCTCACCAGTTCCGCCAGAGATGGGCCCATGAGGCTAGGTCCCTCCTGCCCAATCACAGGCTCTGCGTGGCCCCGCTAGCCTCCCCAGGGAGGGTCAGGATGCTCCCCGAAAGCTTCCAGCAAAGCCAAAGGGTCCCAGAGAAGTTGGAGGGGACAGGTGAGGGCAAAGTGGAGCAGTTCTGGGGGCGGCAGTGGGGTTGGGGACAGGGGTGCAGGCGGCAGAAAACAGGATGAAACAGACTGTCCCAGGCCCCTGCTTTTCCCAAACATCTCTCAGTGAAAACACAGAAAGTCTCTCACCCAAACAATAAACCCTTATCAGGATTTAGCATGCCGTGGCCTCAAGGGCCAACCCTTTCTTCAGCCCTTTCTGTCAGCCTACACCTGGCCTGGGCAGGGACACTGAGAGTCTGGGTCTCCCCAGCAGAAGGAAATGACACATACCTGCCAAGCTGAGAGGGAGCCTCTGGGTGAGACACACCCAGGAAGTGAAGAGAAGAGAACAGGTTGTCCCAGGGGACGTGGGGAAAGGGGTGGAGGGAAGGACCCGGCCCTGGGCAGTGCAGGCTCCTGGCAGTGCCACCAGCGCAAACTTTTCAACTCCGCGGGCCCTGCCTCTGGGGTTACAAAGTGGGTCAGCAAATGGCAGGAGGCTCCGGCCAGGCCTGGTTTCGAGCAGGCCTGCCAGGGACCGGTCAGCGATCTGTGTCCATAAAAGGAAGTTCCAGAGGGCGGCCAGGGCCTTCCCTTCCCACCACCTGAACCAGGCAGGTTAATAAACACCCAGTGGGCGCACACTCAGCGCCTCGCGTCATGACGCCGAGATAGCGTTCTCCTGGCAGAACTGGGCAGAGCTGACTGCACAGATGGATTTGAGGATGAGAAACATTCCTGAGGGAACGTGTTGGATCATCCGGGTTATCAGTGACAGGAAGTGGGGGCGGGCAGCTGGGCAGGGAGGCTGCTCCAAAGCCCGGAGCATCGACAGGCCCAGGGGACTGTTGCTCATTGGGAACCCCGGGAGGGCAGGGCAGCTGGGGCCTCAGAAGCACCCGTCTCCCCTGGAGACTATCTTGGATGCCAGACATAGAAGGGACCCTCCAGCTCCCTTAGCGTAACTTCCACGTTTTACATAGAAGGGGCCTGGCCCCCACGCGCCCTGACCCGTGTCCCAGCAGGAAGCTGGAGGGAGAGCTGGGCCGTGGCTCTCCCAGCCTAGGCCTCTCCCCTTTAAGAAACTGACTCTTCCCCACCCTTCCCTTCATCACCCCATTGGCTATCTGAATGACCAAAATGTTTTAGTTACAGAATAATCGAGGGTCCCTTTTCCCGATTGTCATCTGGAGGGAGACTAAATCCCCAACTCTAGGCCCAGAGGGCAAAGGAAATACAGTTCTGACTTTTCTTCTCCATCCTGCTAGTCCAAATACATCAGGTGCAATGTTCTCTCGACAAGTTTTTCACATCCCTTTTTTTTTGTTTGTTTGTTTACTAGTACAGCATAAATGGCATTATTTGGGGGTAGTTCACAACATTTTAGGCATCATGCCAGGTGAAATCCTGCCCCCGCCACCCACCACTGCCACGCCTGTTGTGTTTAATCGCCCTGGGCTCCTGCTACCAGACTGGGGAGAAAGTTAGCAGCCAAGTCAGACAGACCTTGCACAGGGAAGGGGAGGGAGAGGAGGAGGAGGAGGGCCCTGGCGACAGCCCTGTCCTTGCAGTTAAAGCCCCTGAGGCTATCCTCTGGTCTCCGTGACACCTGGGCTTCTCCTTTCCTGACCGCTAGCAGGGTCAGGCCCCTCTTAGAGCATCCATGCCCTAGCATGGGTGCCCTTCGTTAGCTGGCTTTGCCAGAGTTATACATCCACATTTACTCCTTGTCCTCCTCCATTCAAGTCTGTCTGCCTCCTGGGTGTTAAGTTCATTTGCTGACTGAGAGGAGGAAAGGGAGCTTCCACCTGTGTAAGAATGTGACAGTCATTGTGAGAGACTGACCTAACGTAGACCAGGCCCATTCCACGCCTGCGGAGCAATGCCGGAGAAACCGAACCCCCAAAGTGTCAGCCACACCCAAGTGAACAGGGAAGCGTTCCAGGCATCAGAGACAGAGGGGACTCACATCCAGAGCGGTGAGTGGAGCCAAAGCTCTGAGGTGTGGGAGCTGGTTATACTTATGCAGCTGGTGTCATCGGCTTCAGACCCTTGTGAGCCAGGGGCTGAGCACCAAGACCAGATAGCACACCGCTCACCAGGCTCCCGAGGTGAGGAAGCCTGACCTCTGCCTGTGGCCCAGTTAAAAACAAAAGAAAGAGAGAAAGAGAGAAAGAGAGAAAGAAGGAAAGAAAGAAAGGAAGGAAGGAAGGAAGGAAGGAAGGAAGGAAGGAAGGAAGGAAGGAAGGAAGGAAGGAAGGAAGAAAGAAAGAAAGAAAGAAAGAAAGAAAGAAAGAAAGAAAGAAAGAAAGAAAGAAAGAAAGAAAGAAAGAAAGAAATTAAAACAAAGCCTGGGCCACTCTACATATGTGCGGTGGAAATTTTAGTCGAGTAATTAAATAAAAACAAATCCAGAAATGGTGACAAGTGATTCAGGCAAAGGAAAAGCAAAACCTGAGGATGTTTTCACAATCAAATCCATGGAAACCCCCACCCTTCACAGATACACACACATAATTCAAAATTACAAACCACACAGATGAACAATCAACATTGGAGAAAGTTCCAATGTCGATGCCATTCACAGATTAGAAAATCAAGAACTGGAGTTTATAGAATGATTCAGGGCTATGTAATGTATATCTGAAATATATTTGGTTTAATAAAATAAAAATATGTTTGACACATTTAGTTAATCAGATGTAAATATATTCAAATTATATTTAATTTAATCAAATATAAATATATTTCAACTAGGGTGGGGAGAGGTATGAGAAGTCAAAGATGATTCTAAGAGCCGAACTGGGGAGGGAAGTATTGAAAAGTTGGTAACACTAAAACTGGAGTTGACAATACCTCAGGAGATGGAGGGAGAAAGATCTGAGTCAAAGTGTCCGAAAGTCCTTCCACTTTGGGAAGGAGGAGGAGGATATTGACAAAAGTGAGATTTTCAAGCAATGTGTTAAAAATGAGCAGAACCATTAAAATAATAGAACTGTGCCTGGCCGACGTGTCTCGGGGGTTGAGCATCAACCTATGAACCAGGAGGTCACGGTTAGATTCCCAGTCGGGGCACATGCCCAGGTTGCAGGCTCAATCCCCAGTGTGGGATATACAGGAGGCAGCCAATCAATGATTCTCTCCCATCATTGATGTTTCTGTCCCTCTCCCCCTCTCCCTTTCTCTGAAATCAACAAAAATACAATTTAAAAAATGATAACAGAATTGTAATATGTAAGTTCTAAATCAAGAGGGTGACTAAGGAAGAAATAAAAGAAACACAACCAACCCAATGAAAGGCAATGCGGTGGGAGGAAGACGAGGGTAAAGCACGGAAAATATAAAATAATATCATAGACATGTACTACCTATATGACATCTTACTAAATGGTTTAAAGCTTAAATTGCCCGTTAAAGGACAAAGACCTTTAGATTAATTTTTTTTTTAAATCCACTATGTGTAGTTTAACAAGAAACAAGTCTAAAACACTGAGACATAGGAAAGTTGAAAACCGAGAGTAGAAACATAGAAATATAAACCAAATAATTACTAGATGAAAGAAAGTTGATGTAGATACATAAACTAACAAACAAGCTAGATTTGCAGAAAATGAGTTTAAAATTTGATTGAGGAACGGGGATTTTAACGAGGCAAATTTCACCATGACGATACGATAATAAACACACCAAACACAGAGAATTAAAAATAGAAAGGAAAAATGAACAGAAATACAAAAAAATAATTTTTTTCGGACCCAACTTCCCTTGGCCTGTGCTCTAAGAACCGTGCGGACACCCCTGCATTTAATTTAACTGAACCCAAAACACTGAGCTTTGTCTACAGCATAGGGCTGCCCCAGTGGCATCCAGATTCCACCCGTTATAACGATCTGCCATGAAGGTGAGCAGACAGGGAGGACAGGGAGAACCAACGGGAAAAACTGAACACCTGCGCCGTGTAAGACCCTGTTTTCAACACTTATGCAGCCTCACTGAAATCCAAAAAGGTTGGATTAATAACCCCAATTTACAGAGAAGAAACCAAAACTCAAAGATATCAAGTGACTTTTCAGATGTCACAAGACTGGTGAGCAAGAGAGCTTCATTTCAGACCATCTGCTAGAACCTCCAGGAGGCCAGGGACCATTTGCACCCAGTGTGTGACTGTGCCTCCCACGGAGGAGGACTTGGTAAACACTTGCTGCTCTGGACTGAATGTGTGTAATCCTCAAAATTCATATGTGAAGTCTTAACCCAAAGGTAATGGTTTTAGGAGGCAAGGTCTTTGGCAGGTGATTAAGTCAGGAGGCTGGAGCCTTCATGGCCGGGGTTAATGCCCCAGAGAGATCCCTTGACCCTTTCACCACCAAGTGAGGACACAGGAAAATAAAAACAAAAATAAAAACAAAACAACAACAACAAAAAACTGTCTGGGAACCAGAAGGCGGGTCCTCATCAGACACCCAATCTGCCAGTGCCTTGGATCTTGGACTTCGCAGGGTCCAAAACTGTTGTTTAAGACACCCAGTCTGTGGTATTTCTGCTGTAGCAGCCTGAACAAAGACATCTGCTTGAACAAATGAATGAATTCAAAGAGTACGTCGATGCCTTTTCCTTTATGCCAGAGCAACTACTCACTATAGCTCTCCCTCTCAGCTGTCTCTTCACTTCACCAAAACCTCCCCTTCAGCAAAGGTTTCTCCTCCCTCTCGTCTGTGTACAGGCCGTGTCTGCTTCCTCGTCTAGAGTTGGTGAAGGAGAGAGAAGAAAGCCAGGCTCTCACAGCATGTGTAGGGTGACTCACAAACACAGCCAACCTCCTCCCAGGCTGGTGGTTGGGAAACAATGCTCCTGACAGTTGTTAAGGAAGAGGGCAGGCACAGGAGATTTAGGAGGAAATCAATCCTGTCCTCTGCGACCATAAGCAGACATCTAAGAAGTGATGGGGGAGCCGTGGGGTATTGAACACCAGCTGAAACGGACCTAGAACTATTAGGGTGGTGAAAAATTCCTGGGGACAGAAGTGTCACCAGGCAGAGGAATGTTAGTCTGTGGCTATTTTTTTTTAAATTTTTTTGAAATAATTATAGACTCACAGGAAGTTGCAAAAATAGTGCCCCGAGTCTCATGTATCCTGACCCATCTTCCCCTAATGGTGACATCTTGTAGTGTAATAGCAAATCCAGGAAACTGACATTGGTATAATGCTGTGGTGAGACAAGAAACCTAATTCCATTTTCACATGGATATGGAGGGCGGGGGGGATTCTATGCAATCTTGTCCCATGTACCCTACAGACCAGGTACAGAGCTATTCTATCTCCTTATAGTCATACCTGCCTCCTCATTTCTGCAACTGTAGTCATGCGCCACATAACAATATTTTGGTCAATGACAGACCACATATATGACGGTGAACCCATAAGATTGTGATGAGCTAAAAGACTTCTATTGCCTAGACATGTCATAGCTTTAATGGCATGTAGTGCAATGCATTCCTCATGTTTGTGGTGGCACTGGTGCAAACAAACCTACTACTCTGCCAGTCATATAAAAGTATAGCACACACAATTATGTGCAGTTCATAATACTTGATAATGATAATAAATGAGTATATTACAGGTTTATGTGTCTACTATGCTATTTCTATTATTTCAGAGTGTACTCTTTCTACTTATCATCTGCAGCAGCCTCAAACATCTCATGTTTACCGTGTCTCTTGGTTGCATCATTTTATCTTGTGCTTGATTTAATTTCATGTTTTGTACAGTATCTTGCTGCACAGGCTTGTAACCCAGAAGCAACAGGCTATCCCGTACAGCCTGGGTGTGCAGGTTTTACCATCTAGATTTGGGTAAGCGCACTCAATGACAAAATCACCTAACAACGCATTTCTCAGAACGTATTCCCATCATGACTATACTAATTTGTTCTCTACTCCATAGTTTTGTCCCTTTAAGAATGGAATCGTCCAGTGTGAAACCTTTTGAGAATCATCCAGTATGAAACACTAGTTTTCATAACACATAATGCCCTCAAGATCTATCCGGGTAATTGCAAGTATCAGTAGTCCATTCCTTTTTATTGCTGAGTAGTATTGCAAGGCATGGCTACACCAGTCATTCACTGAACGATGCCTAGGTTGTTTCCAGTTTTTGTTCTGTAGCTCTTCAACAAGAGGGCTGCTAGTCCTGCTTCAGCTGCAGAGCCTTCTGAATTCCTGGTGAGCAGCCAGCATCTACCTGCACTTTCAGGATTTTGCATGCACAGCCCAGACTGACGTTTCAGTTGCAGCTCATTCCTGATGATCCTTCAAGTTTTAAGTGGAACATCACCTTTTCGGAAGTCTTTGTGTTGATAACCACTTCTCGAGCCAGGCTCCTGCTGCTCCCATAATCCCCTATGTTCTCGGTCTCTCTATCCTCAGTCAGGTCCCAGCATGCTCAACGTTTTTTGTTGAAGCAGTAGATTGACAACATTTTCTAACACAAGCAATCTCCACCTGTGATTAAACACATTCTAGAAGCCACATCTTAAAGGGAGATGGTCATCATCCAGCAGACCATCTTTTCTTACTTGAACAATATATCGTGACCGAAGTAAAGATAAGACCACCAGTAGAGGCCTCGGGTGGTTCCAATACTTTGCTATGATAGATCATGGTGTAATGAACATCTGAATAGATAAGTACATCTCTGTGTATCTGATTGTTTCCTTGGGCAAATCCTAGAAGTATTGAGTCAGAAGCATAAACTCTCCTATCTCTTAGTACAAGTTGCCAAGTTGCTTTCCAGAAAAGTAGTCATTATATGAGTTTTCTGCTGTTGCTGTACCAAATGACCACAAACTTCATGGCTTAAAATGACACAAGCTTGCCTTACTGTTTGAGAGGTCAGAGGTCCCAAAATTAAGGTGCCTTCAGGGTTATCTTCTTTCTGGGGTCTCTAAGGGAGAATCCTTTTCTTCGTTGTTGTTTTTTCAGCTTTTAGAAACTGCACTCCTTGGCTCATGGTGCCTTCTTCCATCTTCAAAGACAGCAGAGTAGCATCTTCAGCTCTCTCTAACTTCTGCTTCTGTTGTTCCATTTCCTTCTGTCCTCACCTTCACTGACCCTCGTATCTCACGCTTACAAGGACTCTTGTGATAACATTAGGTCCATCACCACAATCCAGGATAATCTCCCTATCTCAAGATCCTTGATCTAATCACACCTGCAAAGAATCTTTTGCAATGTAAATTAACATATTCCCGGGTTGTTGGATTAGGATGTGGACATCTTCGGAAGGCCATTCTTATTCACTCGTATTAAAACATTAAGACTCCCTTTGAAAAGGGCAAAGTATAGTCTGAAGAGTTAAAAGGCAGAATCAAAAATACGCCCTGGTCAGCTTTGCTCAGTGATTAGAGCATGGGCCCAGGGACTGAAGGGTCTTGGGTTCAACTCCCAGGCAAGGGCATGTGCCTTGGTTGCAGGTTTCCCAGTCCCGGTAGGAGTGCATGTGGGAGCCAACCAACGGATGTGTCTCTCACACATAAATGTTTCTCTCTCTCTTCCCCCTTCCTCCCTCCTTTCTATCTCTCCTCCTTATCTACCACTCTCTCTAGAAACCAATGGAAAAAATATCCTTGGTGAGGATTAAAAAAACAAAACAAAACACCATTCACTCAAGATGGAAGAGCTAGGTTGTCTTTCCATTTCAGACAGATGCAGCACGATTACAAATCAGGGACAATTCTGTGGAAAGACTGTCGCCAGTACTGACATTGCATTCAGGAAAGACAGTCACTCTGTAATCATGTGGCTTGGTCTTTTCAATCTTATAAGCAGGTCAACGTGATCAGGAAGACAAACTCAGTTATTTCTTTTCTATAATAACTACTAGAGGCCCAGTACACGAAAACTGTGCACTTGGGGGTTGGTGGGGGAGTCCCTCAGCCCAGCCTGCACCCTTTCATAGTCTGGGAGCCCTCGGGCGACGTCTGACTGAAGGCTTAGCACTGCCATGGAGGTGGGAGAGGCTGGGTTCGCCAGCAGTGAACCTGGCTCAGGGCTTCTGGCTAAACTGTGCTCTCCCTGTGGGAGCACACTGACCACCAGGGAGCAGCTCCTGCATTGAGTGTCTGCCCCCGGTGGTCAGTGCGTGTCATAGTGACCAGTTGTTCTGCTGTTAGGTTAAATTTGCATAGTAGCCTTTTATTATATAAGATTGTCAAACAACCTAGCAGTATAGAAATGATTTATTGATGTATGATTCATGACCTTGCTGCCTGTTCTTTCTACAAAGTTTTATATAGTTCTTAGCGATAACATAATTATACATTGCCAATTCCCAAGCACTTTAGATGTCACCGTTTCTCTTCACTTCTCAAATTTAACAACCCTCACAATAGATATACGTACCTGCTAGCCACAGATCACAAACTGCTACATGAGCAAAGCTTACACATTTATTGCAGGGGACCACAGTTGTCTTGTGTGCTTGCAACACCTCCTCCCCTTTCAGAGAAATTTCACTCACAGTCTTTGCCGAGAAGTATTCCTCCTTCCATGGCAACTGGCTACCTCTAGTGAAAGCTGCCGTTGTGAGACCATCTCTGCTACCTCCTCCTCGTGTTCTGGACCACAGGAGATGATGCACTACTCAACCTGGGGCAAACATGAATCCCCACTGTCCTGGCTGGGTGACTGGTCCAGAACTGGACACATGATCTTAGCTAAACCAATCAGAGTTCTTCTTTGGCATTTTTAAAACTTCAGCTTAGAGAAAGAAGCTTTGCCTTGTGGTTGGAAAGGCTAAGAATGAGAGCTTAGATGCCATTAGCAGCTATGCCCTTGCCTTTCACAGAAGTTGTCCTGAAAGAAGCTGACATGCAGAGAGAGGCAGAGAGGTAGACACAGAGACACCTGGTCGTGTCTGAGGTCCTAAAGGCAGTCATCTCTGAGTTCAGCTGCTTCCCAAATATTCCCTTAGTGTGGATTTGTGGTCACCAAATCCTCTTTCTGGGGTGTCTGACATCTGCAACTGTAAGAGTACTGATCACAACACCGACAGGTGTGTGGCGCCTTCCTCTTCTCACTTCATGCTCAATGGTAGGCTTGTGTCTGCTGCGCTTCATTTCTCCTGCTCTTGGGAAACACCTTCCAAAGCCACCCTTGGTCAGGTCTCAGTGACCGATAGGGCTAAATGGGTCGGCACTCCCAGGCTACTCCCCCTCAAGCAGCAGGACCACGGGAAATCACACCCTGGATGCAGCAGCGTCCCCTTAGAACAACCCAACCACCAAAGTGTCTCATTGGTTTCAGGACTGGTCTTAGTCTGATCTACCGTTACAGATGGTGACCAAAGGGAGTGTGTGTGTATGTGAGAGAGAGAAGTCAAATGTGAACAAATGCATTAGGGACTTTGCTTCCTCAAACTTAGAAGTAATCATGTACAATTAGGCCAAGACGGGCCCTTCCTAGCCCATGAGAAGGAAGGAAACGAAGGGAGAAAAATCCTACAGCAGAGGGGCAAGCAGCAGGCACTCCATCCCAAATGTCCTGGCAAACAACACTACCTTCTTAGACAGGGCATGGCATCCCCCACACTAAAGGTGACTCACGGGCTTGATGTGGTAGCCCCATTGCCTTTATCTTGGGCATCTGACAGGATGCAGCCTCCAACATTAACAGCCCACGGATGCATAGCTCAATGCAAATATGTGTTATAGATCTCTGAGCCTCTTGCATGGTGGGTGCTATCACTTGGCATTAAATCCCCTTTACTCCTGAGCCTGGATCAGCAGCCCCATGTCTTCATCTCTCTGTACTCTTGAGGTGACTGTGGCTTAGAGGAAGGAGATCCCCTGCTTCTTATTTAATGCTGTTGGTTATTTTGTTATAGAAAGTTCTGGGACATTTTACTGTTGCCTTGAGTTCAAAATAAAATGCCTCCAAATAAACTGAAACTCCTATCTTGACTCTTCCAGCCGAAACAAGTTCACAAGTGTGGGCTGGCCCAGAAGACCAGCCTCCATGCACATTGAGAATATGATGTTCTTGCTCTAACAAGCATTTACTAGAGGAGAGGTGATTGGGCGGTTTTCCTGTCTTTTGTTTTCATTGCTCACAGGAACACATTTTGACCTGTACTTGGCCTTCTGGGTATCACGCATATGCTGGAGACTACAACTATGCTGGAAATCAAAGGAGATGAGTAGGTGGGTGAAAAAAAGCACTTGGCAGCTTGTCAAGATAAGAGTACAGCACTTTTTTTTTTTAATGGGGAGGTGGGGAGACACCATCCGTATTAATTGATGTTTTGAAAGCTGGGAAGGGTGGAGGATCTCAGTGCTTAGACGAGCAGAAGGGAGCTTGGTCAGCTGAGGAGATGAGAGGCAGTGGGGCCTGTGAGGCCCCCGAGCGCGCCCCCTGAGTCAGGCATGATGGGCACAGCAGAGCGTAGGGGAAGTGGAGCCCAAACAGCAGACTGAGTCATATTTACTGAAGAGACCACGAAACAAAAGCTGTAGACAGGAGCCTGTGCGGGGGATGGCATTCACAGTGCCCTTACCACCCCGTTAGCTGCGTTCCTCTTCCCTAAAGTGATGGGCTACGTGGGATGTGGGTTAAGAAAACCAAACACAGGTTCCATTTTCTCATCATCTTTCCGAGGGCGGTTTTAACCCTGTAGAACCAGGTGTGCGTGGAGAGATTTGCTTTCAACTGACATCGAATTGTTAACATTTCCCCGTAGAAAAAGCCTATGTTTTATTCAGAGGAAAATGTTCATCAAATTATCCTGGAAATTGTAAGCCCCGTTCTAGTCTCAGATAAACCCTCCACCCCTCCACCCACACCCTTGAGACAAGCAGAGGGATGAAAGTCAACAGATTTGGAGGCGAGGCAAGCTCTGCAACCAGCTTGCTACAGGACCTGAGGCAAGTCATGTTCCTTTTTTGTTTTTTGTTTTTGATTGTTTGGGGTTTTTTTTTTTGTATTTCTATTTGAAAAATAAAAGAAACAACCTAGAAACTAACAATCACCCACATTTCCGCAATCCCCAACTGACCACTGCCAACAAGTTGGAGACCATTTTCTTATTTGTTAGTAGAAGGGTTGTGCTGGGTGATTGCCAACATTTAACATCCTCTGATTCTATAATTATTCCATGGGTCCAGTCATAACGTAAATCACATCTGCTTCCCACTGTCCCCCTCCCACCCCCACCCGCCGCCAAATAACTGTATCCTTAGTGGTTCTGGGGTTAACCATTGACACTTGTACTTGACCTTTCGAAACTTTATTTAAAGCAGGAGCTCCCAACTTTTTAACAGAAGGCTCCATTCATCTTTCCCCTGAAGCCATGGATTAGAGAGAAGTTGGCATCAAGTTCCCGAGTGAAGTTGCACCCCCCTTCTAAGCCCAGCCAGAGCTTTGAGAGCTGCTGACAGCACCCATCTTTCCTGTTGGGATCCTCTTTATAAAAAGAGACTCTATAACTAACTGCCTGGGGGGAAATCTCACCCAAGAGAATGCAAATGTCTCGGAATGTTTGTTCGTCCTTGGCCAGACTCCCAATCTTCAAGATTTCAATAACATCCAAATTCTATTTGTTGGTCATGCTTTTATGTAAATTACTGCTATCACATACTTAGAGATCTCTTGCTTCAAGTGTCCTCCATTTGCAAATTCAGCTCTTTTTTCAGGCCACTACTAAACACATAACCACCAAGGAAGTACTGGTGACACGACCTTCACACACCTACGCCAGTGACTGCTCCCCTGCTACCTCTATCACCCTGAGGGTATGGTCTGACTCATTTATTTTCCTTATTGAAAGGACTGAGCTCTATGCATTCCTAAGCCAGAACTAGAAGAAGCCTCTGGGTAGGGTTTTGATGAGGTGATAACCAGCCATCTTGGTCCTTTCCAGCATCCAGAGTAGAAATATTGATGCAAATTATTTTCACGTGTGTGAAGAAGGCTTCCTTCTGTCCATTGAGGCCTTCGGAGGGCAACTGTCATCTCACAGTGTGCTACAGTGTTAGAACTGGAGAGGGCTTGAGGCATGCTGGAATCTAATACCTTCATTTTACAAGGGGCCCAGTTTGTCCAAGAAAACTTGTGTCCCTCAGTTTGTAAAACACCTTGATGTGTGTAAAGGATACTGACACACATTATTATCTCCTTTGAGGTTGACAGCAACTCTCTGCATTAGACAAGCTCAGGTGTTCTTAGCCTCATTTCACAGGCGCACAAAAGGAACCCCAGGGCTGGTAAGTGCAGGACCCAAAGTCAGAGGTACTGAGTGTAGACCTTGAGCTCCCCCTCTGCCTCCCTGCCCAGTCATGACATGCACTGCCTCCAAGAATCCAACCAGAAGTCGAGTTTTTGCTTGAGGAAGAGCAGGTGCCAAAGGAAGAATAAAGAGGTAGAGATGGAAGAAGAGGATGGGACTGGAGTTTTCCAACTATCTGCTGTGTATTTTGTTGGGTCCCTTCTATTTGTGAGTTTATATATTTGTCATAATAGCCTAGTGAGGCAAATAGTCCAATCCCCTTAGAGAAGTTAGAGAAACTTAATCTTAGCCACATCATCAAGGCAACAAAAAAGAGGATCTGGAATTGTAATATATGTTTTCAGACTCCAGACTCTCTTGCCTTTCTCTACTATTGCGCGCTAGGCACACCTGGGAATTCCGAGTCACAACAATCCGGTTTCTAATCAGGACACCAACAGAGAACAGGAGGTGGGCTTCAGATGCCACGTGTGTTTCATTCGGCCCAGGGGTCTGAGACTGGGATGTAAGGAACGTAAGAGACAGAGACAGGGGAGACACATGGATGATCGGAGCAGCTAGTGGCTGGCCAGCGGCGTGGAGAAGCATCTGAAAGGCAGAGGAACCAGGGACTGGAAGCACAGAGGGCTGCAATAAGGAGGAGTGGGGCAGGGCAGTGCCAGATCATTGCGGAACAACCTCCAAATGGAAAAGACTGTAGGAAATGTGGTGGCTGGGGGTGGGGCTGGGGGGATGTTGGCTTGGTGCAGGGCAGGGCTGCGTGGGAGCAGAGAGGATTCTGCAAGCGGCCTTTTTGCATCACAGGCATCCTGAGAACAAGTGCAAGCAGAGAGATCCGGCCCTTCAAGAACCACCTACCCAGCCGCCCCCACAAAGACATTACCCAATGCCAAGGAAAAGCAAAGCAACAACCAATTTGGGCCCGTGGAGGATGAGCCAATCTCTCTGGAGCATAATGCTGGCCACCTCTGACAGCCACCTTCCTCTAGCTGCAGAGAGGAGCCAGGGAACTGTTTGTATTGTCTGCTGTGTTCCAGGGACAGTGCTAGGAGGTGCTATCACACTTCCCTTACTGGTTGCTAAGCAACTGCATTAAGATGATATACAAGGCTGAGGCGCTGGGGGGTGTGCGTGTGTGTTGGAGTGTGTGCATGCTGGGGAGGAATTGCAGAGCAGAGTGGAAAGAAAGGTGGGCTCTGTTGATTTTGCTTTGACTGAGGGATCTTGGCAGGTGACGTTGAGGAGAGCCCTGTCTTGCAGGGGGAACATGGATGGCAATACTCCTGAATTGTGGGGAACCAATTAAGAAATGTTTGAGTGTTCACAGCATAGAAAGAGGACCACATTCTATGTAAACTGCCCCCCAAGAATAGTATCTCAGAACAGAAGGAAAAGCATGTATGGTGTGTGAAACTTGAGGTCTTTCTAGGTCCAGGTTGCTGGAGTGGGATGCTGTGGAAGCAACAGAATGGGCTGGTTCAGGAGGAAGGGAATTCTCCATTTTTGTGGCTCTAAACAGACTGGACAACCAGTTGGCATGAGAGCTTCTTGGAAGACCGGCCTGGAAGGAGAAGTAGGGAAGGCAGGGCAAGAGGCAGAGGAACAAAGGCATCGGAAGTAAAAAAATAAAGGCTATGTTCTCAGAAGACAAGGTAAAAACAGCTTAACTGGACAAAGATAAGGTAGAATGTTATGAGCAGAATCATATCTCTCCAAATTCCTGTGTGGAAATACGGACCCCCAGTACCACAGACTGCGACTGTTTGGAGATAGGGATGTTAGTGAGGTAATGAAGGTAAAATAAGGCTGTGAGGGTGGGCCCTAATCCAATATGACTGATGTCCCTAGAAGATGAGAAAATTAGGACAAGGACATAAGCGAGGGAAGGCCCTGTGAGAGTGCAGGAAGAAGACAGGCGTCTACAAACCAAGGAGAGAGGCCTCGGAAGAAACCAGCTTTGCTGACACTTTAATCTTGGCCTTCCAGCCTCCAGAATTGTGAGGAAATAGATGTCTTTTGTTTAAGCCACCCAGCCGATGGTATCTGTCATGCAGCCTGGGTTGGCTAATGCAAGAATGATGAGTAGTAAGAAGTAAGGCTGCGAGAGCAGACCAGACACCAACTGCAGAGGAGTCCTGGGACCATGAAAGCCAGGCTGAGGAATTGAAACATAAAAGAAGTTGCAGATGGACTTTTACTCAGTAAGTTTAACAGAACATTTCCAAACAGAAGGCGCATTTGGAGAGGGGAAAGATAAGAGCCCACAGTGACGAAGCCTGGGGGCCATCAGCTGAGGGGTCTTGCTTCTTGTGGAGTTATGTGCGCTGCTGGCCAGGACACTTTAAGATGATGATAAAATCATTTATGCAGAATTGGAGAGCCAGAAAGGCAGGCATCTGAAAACCGTGTCATGCAAGGAAGGGGTGGGGGACAAATCCGCATGCTAAGCCTGGGTCAGAGAATAATGGGTAGGTGGTCCCTATCACTGAGTGCTGTCCTATTGAGAAACAGTCATTATTCTGGGTTATTGCTGGGAGCAGCTCCAGTGGGTGTGTTTTAGAGAGTTCAGTTGTGTGAAAGTAAGAAGCTTCTAGCAATAAGAATCTTCCAACAAGGTTGAGTTCTCTGAGAGACATTCTCCACAGACACTCGAGAGAAAGACCTTTCTCCAAGAGATGATTAGACAAGCTGGCTTTGCAGTCTACCACTCCTTCCCCCAGATAATTCTTGTTCAATGGGGGTGTTTCTGGTCCATTACGATTCTCCACTTTTCTGTGATCGAAGAAAACTCTCCATCACTTTCCCCGTTACTCACAGCAACATGCGAGCAGAAAGCAAGTAGTTCTATGAGAAGAGTAAAGATCAGAATTCACAGAATCCCTTTCTTGAGCTCTTTCTTCCTTATCCATAAATGGGGAATGGAAATTCCAAGAGGGAAAAATGCCTTTAATAAACACCATATTAGTGAACAGACTGGTAGCTGAATGAAGTTCTCCATAACTTCCCAATCACAGTGAGTGGGTTTTTAAAAGATACATGGAGACTTTACTGTAGGCCAGACACTGCCTAAGCCACAGAGAGGGCTGAGAGTGGGTTTAAAAATGGGTAAGATGGCCCTAGCCACTGAACAGTGGTTAGACCGGCAGGTGCACCGAAGGGTCCTGGCTTTGATTCTCAGTCAAGGGTTTGTACCTGAGTTGCAGGTTTCATCCCCGGCCCTCGTCAAGATGCATGCCAGAGGCAACCAATCAATGTCTGTCTGTCTGTCTGTCTGTCTCTCTCTCTTCCTTCCTTTCGCTCTCTCTAAAGGGCAATGGGAAAAAATGTTCTCAGGTGGTGAGGATTAACCAAAGAAATAAATTAGGCAAGATGGTCTTACAGGACCCAGTGAGAGTCCGAAGGAGGAAGTGCCCATTGTCACCAAGGCCATGTGCTGGGAACGCAGTGAGAACAGGGCCAGCCATTCTGACTACAGGCAAGAGGTGATCAGGGAGGCCCACGGAGGTGGTGCAGCAAAAGCTGGGGAGGATTTCAAAGGGCGAGTAAAAAGGAAGAGGGAGTATTAGGCATTGCAGAGCATTTGGGGAGAAGAAAGAGCCCTTCTGACAAAAGTACGAGACATGGATACCACTTTGGGGGATGAGGCGTGTGCGCACCTTTGGGACTGCGTGTCGAAAGGCCAGTCACTTTATAGCCAGAGGTCTGAGCCTCCCCTGCTTCTCACAGTTCCCAGGACGGCCCAGAGCCCTCACGGTGACCTCCAGCCCGCTGAGCTCCTGGTCTCCCTCTTGGCTGAGGTATGTACACTTTGACCTGACTCATCTTCCCGTGTGTCAGCCCTGTCACAGGTTTTGTTTATTTTGCACACCTGAATCAACCATGTGTAATTTGTCTACTTCTCAACATTTCTGATGGGTCACAAAGTCCCATTGCCAGAAAGTCAGGTCTGCAGTCTGGGGGAAAGCTACAGCTTCCCTTCACAAGCAGTAAAACTCAGCCTTAGCTTGGCCCGGTTTGCCTTTGCTCAGGAAAGGGTGTCTGTTCCCACAGCCCCTTCTCCAAGCCCCAAAACCCTCAGGCAGAGCAGCAGCTCCCACCTCCACCATGCGACTCACCACTGCGGATGTCACCATGCTCAGCCCTGCCCTGAGGATGGACCATTTGTGTCTGAGCATGAGTAAAGGTGATGAGGTTTCTATTCCCTTAGGAGAGGGTAACAGAACTCCTCCAGGAAGAAAGCTGTATTTGTTTAGAAATACTCTTGCTATTAATTGAACAGTTGTATTCCTCCCAAATTCATGTGGACACCCTCAACCCCAAAGTGATGGTATTAGGAGGTGAGGCCTTTGGGAGGTGACTAGGTCACGAGGGTAGAGCCCTCATGATAGGATTTGTGTCCTTATAAAAGAGACCCCAGGGCCCTGACTGGTTTGGCTCAGTGGATAGAGCGTCGGCCTGCGGACTGAAAGGCCCCAGGTTCGATTCCGGTCAAGGGCACGTACCTTGGTTGCCGGCACATTCTCAGTAGGGGGTGTGCAGGAGGCAGCTGATCAATGTTTCTCTCTCATTGATGTTTCTAACTCTCTATCCTTCTCCCTTCCTCTCTGTAAAAAAATCAATAAAATATATATTTTTTTAAAAAAATAAAATAAAAGAGAGCTCTGGCCCCTCCACCATGTGAGGACACAGGGAAAAGCTGTCTATGAACCTGGAAGCAGGTCCCCACCAGACAATGAATCTGTCAGGACCTTGATCTTGGATTTTCAGCCTGCAGGACTGTGAGAAATGAATGTTGTGTATAAGCCACCCAGTCCATGGCATTTTGTTATAACAGTTAAATGAGGCTCAGGGAGCCTGGGCTGGTGTCGTTTGCTCTGGAAAAGGAAAAGAAGGAGGAGGGGAAGGAGAGCAGAAAAAGAGGCAAATGCTGCAGGGCCTGACACTCTCCAGAACACTCTTCCTCCTCCTTCCAATTCTTCAGTAAAACCACAAAATCAAACGTTCTGTGTGTCTGGGCTTCTTGGGGTAACTGGTGAATGCGCTGAGCTCTAGTGCCCTGGGGTGATAAGACTGAACGAGATCTGACAGCATAGTGGTGGCCGGTCTAGATCGGGCAGAGATCCTGGGGCAGGACCTTGGGCAGGCTATGGAGCTGGAGTGTCTGCCAAGTGCAATAGCCAAGGGGGCAGGAGCATTTCAGTTACACACAGATTTCTGTGTTCTAATAGAGTGCTCCACTGATAAAAACAATTGTTAAATGTATTGAGTACTTATAAGCGACGCGCCAATGCTAAGTGCTTTGTACACATAAATATGTTATCAATTTTTAATCCTTGCACTATCTCTTTAAGGAAAGCACCACCGTTATCACCGTTAGGCACGCAGGGAAGCCGAGGACTGGAGAGGTTAAGAATGTGCTTGAGGCCACATCTCCAGGAAATTAGGAGCCACACCTTGAGGCTGAGGGCTTGCTCTTAACCATTAGGAGCACTGCCTGTTGATGGAGCCTGAGTTGTTTGTGTGAAGGCGGATGTTCCCTTGCCTCCACTGGGAGACTGGATTTGCTCCATATTTAAAGGAGCAATAACATCAGGCCCAAGTTTGTGCAGAGAGGGGAGGGGCTGGGGGAGGGGAGAGGGGGGAAGGGGCAGGGGAGATGGGGGAGGGGGGCGATGGTAGACAAAGAGATGAGCTTACAGGCTTGCCATTTTCCTGAAAAGTGAAAGATGGGCTCAAGAACTGAGTCCAGGAATCCTTTTTCCAAGCGTAGGGCATGTTTCTCTTTTTCTCCTTTAACCAGGAGACTCAGAGGAACAGGGAAGAAAAGAAAAAAATAGGAAAAAGCCCTGCGTCAGGGGATAAGTTTCGTGAATAAGGTAGAGGTTAATGGAGAAGATAAGCACATTCTGTGGGTCCTCCCCCCCCCCCCGCACCCCCTGACCTTGGCAGTAAGCAGTTGTAAATAGACAGCAAAGGTCAGTAGTTCCCAGAAATGTGTCTGGGTCACTCAGACTTCTGTGATTCGTGCGGGTCCTCAGGCCAAGGGACAAGAGCGGCTTCATCTGAAAGGAATGAGGTAAAACTGCAAGAACTAAACGACAAGTCTTGGGGAGAGGGACCATGTTTGGAAGTAATTCAAGTGCTGAAGAAGGCAGAACCAGGGCTTGGCTATTTGTCATCTGAGAACGGGAAGGTGCAGATCTGGAGGAAGTGCGGGAATGAGCAAAAAAAGTAAAGGATCCATCCCGTAATGAGATTCCTGAGGCGGACGTGGATGCCAAAGGCAGCACCGTGTGTTTTTTGCCCGAGGAAAACATTCTTAATTTGGCTCTGGGGGTGGTAGTTCCCTGGTGATTACAGATTAGAAACCACATTATTTTCAAGGCTGATGAGCCCATTGACAACTCTGGCATCCAGCCACGCCATCCCATGGACGGGTTCAGCCAACACCTTCTCCTCTCCACCTCCTTGGCCTTTGTGGGTACGTTTCAAGGACTAGGGGCCGGAAAGGGCCAAAGTAAACAAATAGGTCTTGGCTTGTTTGGGTTTGTTTTTCAAACCTCTGCGGTGATTAGTGGACACTGATGGAACACCTCCCTCAAGAGCCATTGTGGGCAGGCACAGGCACCGTGCCTGGGGCCTGCAAGCGGAATAGTTTAACTGGGAAAGACAGTGCTATGGACTGAATGCTGGTTTCCCTCCAAAATCCAAATGTTGAAGGGCTAACCACTGTGACAATATCTAGAGATGGGGCCTTTACAGGAGCAATTAAGGTTCTATGAGGTCATCAGGGTGGACTCTGCTCTGATAGATTTAGTGTCCTTATATGAAAAGGAGCCCTGACCGGTTTGGCTCAGTGGATAGAGCGTTGGCCTGCGAACTGAAGGGTCCCAGGTTCGATTCCGGTCAAGGGCATGTACCTTGGTTGCGGGCACATCCCCAAGTAGGGGGTGTGCAGGAGGCAGCTGATCGTTGTTTCTCTCTCATCGATGTCTCTAACTCTATCCCTCTCCCTTCCTCTCTGTAAAAAAAGCAATAAAGTGTATTTAAAAATAAAATCAGGTTTTTTTTTAAAGAAAAGGAAGAATGACAGGAGCATGCCCCTCCCCCTCTGCCTTGTGCACACGCACCAAGGAAAGGCCATGAGAGGACACGGCACGCGGACAAGGCCAAGGTCCACAAGCCATGCAGACAGCCCTCACCAGAAGCTGACATGCTGACCCTGCTCTCAGACTTCCAGCCTCCAGAGCTGCGAGAAAGTAAATCTGCTATATCCTCCACACGCCCCGCGGTATTTTGTTAGGGTGGCAGTGCTAAGACGGAGGGCACCGTAACCAGCGGTAACATTAGGCAGAAGGAAGTCCTGCCAGAGTCAGGAAGAGGGCTGAAGGAGCAGACAGGATGGGAGATGAAAGCAGGCTGAGGGTGCTGGGGGAAGGGCAGGCGGAGTTGGCATTAGGGTTCAGGCCTAGAGAAGTCTGAGAGGTGGGGATGTAGGAAGCCTAGGAGAGGCTGTCCTGATGGAGGGAAGACCATGGACAAAGACCAGAAGCAGGGCAAGTCCGCCAGGCCCTCAGGGGGCCTTGGGCTGATGAACAGTGGGGCTCATGGCAGAGCCCACGGAGCCATGGGACGTGTTTCCGCCAGGGTGGGCATCAAAGCCATGTGTAGCGTGTTAGGAACAAGACAAAGCAAAACCAAAAAAGGAAGCCATGGCTGCCTGGGTCTGACTGCAGACACACCCCTAATAACAGGACCGGCTCTGCAGCAGCGGTTCTCAAAGGGTGGCTCCTGGGCCAGCAGAATTCGCATCGCCTGCAAAACTGTCCGAAATGCTGATTCTCGGGCTACTGCCTAGAGCAGCGGTTCTCAGCCTGTGGGTCGCGACCCCTTTGGCGGTCCAACGACCCTTTCACAGGGTCGAACAACCATTCTGCCTATCAGATATTTACATTATGATTCATAACAGTAGCAACGTTACAGTTATGAAGTAGCAACGAAAATGATTTTATGGTTGGGTCACAACATGAGGAACTGTATTAAAGGGCCAAAAGGTGGAGAACCATTGGCCTAGAGGGAACGCAGCGGTAACTTTGGAGCCAGAGCCGGTAACCTGTGTTCTGGTGGCCCTGGCCTTCGAGGATCACTGCTCTGGGCTACATGGAGGGTCCAGGCTGCTTTCTCTCAGAATGTTCTCCCAAGTGTGTCCCCCCTGGGATCAGGGGGTCCTCTGCCCAAGGGTCTCTTTTAGCAGCTGATCAAATGCTGTGCATCTTGTTTTCAATAAGCCCTTCTGACGTGCCTCATTGCCACAGGTGTCGGAGACCATGCCTAAATTCGTACTTTTTCCTTGGATCCTTTCCCTAAAACCTCAGATCTGAACGAATGTTGGCTGAGCGCAAGGTTCACATCCTGATTTGTGCGAGAAAATGATTGGGAGGCAAAGGGGCACAAGACAAGGTCCCCGCCTTCCACCATCCTGTTCCGCAAAGCACGTACTTGTGAAAAATAATTTTATCTCAAGATAACACGAGCCTGGCAGAAACGGCTGGGACAGCCAAGGGCTCAGGGAGGAGGGTGCCGGGAAGGTGGAATGTGAGCTTCCATCCGTCCCATGTCCGGGCCCTTTGCCTCCACCAGCGTCTTCCGGGCCCCAGTACCCTATCCGCTCCGTAACTCCAGGGGACACCCTGTTCCTGCTGTGGGGGCGAAAATCCATGCCTGTCTGGCCCCTTGTGTTCCAGGCAGGTGTCTTCTTCATGGATTCCTGGTTCCTGCACCCGAAGCACCATCTCACCCTCTGTGCTTCCCTGCTGGAGGCAGGTTGGTCCTTGCTCATCGGGACAAGCCCCCTCTGTTCTCTCTGTGCCATTACCCTCTGCACACAGATGTGCAGGGGCAGACAGCAGGAAATAGGTTCCCCTCCAGGCCAGCCCTTGCCACCACCCTCTTGCCAGCCAGCAGTGTGGGTCACTGAGACACCCACGTTCCAGCCCATAGGCATGGCCCTGCTGGCAGCCTTTGCCCAAGTCTGGGGGTCTCTGATCCAAAGCCTGCTCTGTGTTTGGCGTAAGAGCTGCTCTGACCCAGGGTCAGAGTCCTCTTTTCCATAATGAAAATCTGACTCTCCTCCCTGCTTAAAAAGCCCTATAGCAATATCTCCTATCCATATGCTTAGCTTACGTATCCTATAGCTTCCTGTTGTGGGAGAGTAACATCCAATGCTAAGAGACCAGGACAAAGGGCGACACCTCGGTCCTGCTGGATTCAGCCGTTCTGAGCTGTTCACAGCTTCCCAAACAGGCTACCTTCTTCGGTGCCTTCTTCCCTTTCAATATGCTATGCTCTCCACCTGGAAGAGCATCTCCCCACCCTTTCTCGGCCTGGTGCACTCCTATCCGTTCTTCAAAACCCTTCCCAGAATCACCTCATTTGTGAAGCCTTTTTGGCTGCCCCTTGGTAAGGTTGGCAGCTCTGGCCTTCATGTCTCTGACATTTGACCATCTTCTTGCAACACATCTGGTTTTATGTGACTGCTCGCCCTGCCCTGTCACCTCAAGGATGGTCTCTTGTTGACATTTTTACCCCAGAGCCTAGCACAGCACCTGGCCCAGAGTAGGTGCTACATAATGCAGAGCTGGGCCTCAGTTTTACCACGTCAGAGCCACTGACCCCATATTCTCAGAATAAGGAACAGGACTTCGAGGAGAACGACTGTCAGCTGTCCTTCCTAGCACAGGTTTAAAAACCAAGGGAAACACCCACCAGGGGGACAGTTTAGACTCAGTGTGGCCTTGGCACAGAAGGGAAGGCTAGCAGTCGGGGGATCCCATCTAGGAACGGACCAAAGTGCTATGGCAGGGACCCAGACGCTCGCCTGATACACACAGACCTGAAGCCCTACTGTCTTTACCGACCACCAATGGTAACGGAAGGAGTCAGGCCTTGTCCACATGTCCTTCCTCTGTGGCTTCCTCCCTCACCTCAACCCCAGCCACACACACACACACTCCAGAGAAAATGTACAGGAGCCTGTCCTATGGCTGCCATGAAGGTTTTTCTAAAGAGCAGTGTCATCTGTCACTATTCCCCCTCCAGGGTCTGTGCCTTAAGAGCCACCTCTACAACTTCCACCGTGTCTCTGTCACCTCAGCTTCCATTTTTGTTCCTCTGCCTGCCATTCTTTCTCTTCTCTTTCCTCGCTCTACCCCAATATCCAGAACCCTGTTCTCCAGTTCACGTGTGTCTTCTTAAGAGAAGACCAGAGGGGAAGCCTGGGAGGGGCAGTGTCTATGTGGAATTTGCTGGTGAATCACTAGCGAGTGTGGTCTGTGAGATGGATGTGGCTGTCCCACCACAGAAGGGAGAAGGGGAAGGCGCCCGGCACCAGGCCATGCATGAGGCACCAGCAACCCTGTTCTCACGCTGGGGGAAAGGCAGCAGTGGACTCAGGGCCCTAACAAGGCAACCCCTAAGAGAATCCTGTATCACCTCACACCCCTAAAGGTCCTGCTCCAGCAACCATAACCCTGAATCAAATCCTACGGTCATGTTACTTTGCTTTGGGTTTCTTAATCACCTCCAGGAAACTGAGCAGACTCAGGTTGTCCCATTTTAAAGGAAGATGATAAAGACATTCCAGACAACGGAAAGTATGGTGTCTTGTTTCCAATGTATAACTGTAAATCTGCTTTTTAAACAATTTTATAGATGATCCTGTATAGTAAAAAATAAAGACCAATGTTGGTTTTCTGGGTAGGAATTCAGAAAGAATAAAGAGAATTAGATTGGTGTAGTTGTTTGGCTGACTGGCTTAGTAGTTTGCATTCCTTCTTTTGTCCATTTGTTCAATCCTAAAGTCATCTGTCTGTCAGTTCATCCACCCACTCATTTTTAAATATCATACATCTTTAAGTATAAGTAAAACTCTCCCCCTCCCCAAATTATCTGTCAAAAAAGAAGAAGTTTATATTCTAGCCCTGACAGAATCTTTCATATTATGCCATTCTTTTTCAATTACTCTGTTTTGAACAAAAATATACTGTTTGGGGAAAATATTAGCCTGACACCCCTTCAGTCAACGCAAGTCTTGGATGCTTATGGAGGTCACTGGGTAGAATTTTTGGGGGGGTTTCCAAACATGATACCATAATGCAGATTTAATAACTTTTCTTGGGGGTATAGCTTCACAATTGCAAGCCATGAATTTTGTTGTGAGAAGACATTTAAAAGATCATTTCTAAAAGCAATATACTAAGCGACATATTGTAGATATCTAAAAGAAATACCTTCTATACAATTTGATTAGACATTTCTCCAAAAAAGACACACAAATGGCCAATGAGTACATGAAAAGATGCTCCATGAGTAGTCATAGGGAAACGAGAATTAAAGCCACAACAAGATACCACTCCAAGCCCACTAGAATAGTATTCTCAAAATTGCAGACAATAACAAAGTACTGGTGAAGATAGGGAGAAATTGGAACCATCAAGCATTGCTAATGGGAATGTAAAATGGAGCCACTGCTGTAGAAAGCAGTTCAGCCATGACTCAGAATGTTAAGCAGAGAGCTGTCACATGGCCCAGCAATTCCACTCCTGGGTATATAACGAAAAGAAATGAAAACATATGTCCACACCAAAACTTGCTCACAAATGTTCACAGCAACACTGTTTATAATGATCAAAAAGTGGAAACAACTCAAATCTTCATCAACAAATAAATGGATAAACAAAATGTGGTATCTATACTAATAATAGGGTAATATGCAAATTGGTCAGGATGCCATCACAGTTCCAACCCATCAGCAGCCTGAGTGAACAGCAGGCACGAGTGGGCGGGGACTTGCAGTGTCAGGGATGGGAGTGGGGCCACGACGGAGAGGCCCCTCTGCCGTGGGCCTGGCCAGGACTCTGCCGGCACATAGAGGTCTGTAGGCCTCTGCCGCAGCCAGACCCAGGGGTCCACAGGCCTCCCCTAGCTCCAGCCTACCTCTTTGGGGCAATCCATTGAGGAGCCCCGCATGGGTGGGTGGGGCTGACCTCTTTAGGGCTATGGATCTCGGGGCTCCCACACTGTGACAGGACACAGGCCAGGCTGGGGGACCCTCCCCCCTCACCCCGTCCCAAGTACACAAATTTCATGGCCTGGGCCACTAGTATCCATATAATGGAATATTATTTGACAAAAAGGAATGAAAAACTGATTCATGCTACATGAATGAACCTTGAAAACATCATGCTAAGGGAAAGAAGCTAGTCATAAAAGGTCACAATGTTGCACAATTCCATTAACGTGAAATGTCCAGAATAGGCAAATCCTATTTAAAGTAGATTAGTGGGAGAAACAAGATGGCGGCATAGGGTAGACACTGTATATGCAGCTGTGAACAACTATTTCAGAAAAACCACGAAAAGAACACACGGACACCACTCGCACCCACAGGACGGCTGGCTGAGTGAAAATCCTACAACTAGAGAAGAGTCTGAGACTCAGAGGAGTGGCGGAAGCAAAGTACAGAGGTACGGAGGCGCGCGC
>PVJC01010051.1:0-29559 GCA_004026665.1 Murina feae
TGGCCGGCCCCACCCCCATCAAGCCCCACCAGGCAGAGGGCACAGCCTCAGGTCCCCCACCAAGCCCCACTGGACCAGGGGTATGGCCTCAGGTCCCCTGGCCCAGCACCAGGGGTGGTGGTACAGCCTGAGGTCCCCCAACCTGGCACCAGGGCAGAGGGCGTGGCCTGAGGTCCCCCTTCAAGTCCCGCTGGGTGGGGGGCACAGCCTCAGGTCCCCCAGTGCACTCTCAGGTCCCCTGGCCCAGTGCCTGGGTGGAGGAGCACGGCCTAAGGTCCCCGGTCAAGCCCTGCCAGGCTGGGGATGCAGCCTGAGGTCCCCTGTCAAGCCACACCAGGGAGGTGGTGGGGAGGCGCAGCCTCAGGTCCCTGCTGATCACTCATTATGGCTCATTACAGGAACCCCACCTCCCCTGTGGGCACAGCCATCTTGTGATGGCCTGACAGAGTGAGGGTCAATTTGCATATTACCTTTTTATTATATAGGAATTCTAATTGACCTCTTATTTTACTTAAAATAATCACTTCCCTTAGTTCTGTGATATGACATTCTCCTGCTTTTCTTTCTGTCTTCTCAATTCTATTTCCTAATTCTTCTTCCTTTTCTGGGCCTTTGGAATTCCAGATTTGGGTTTTCATCCTCCCCTCTCTCCCTGCACCGTGACAGTGCTCTGGGACTGTATTCTCATGACCTCCAGAGGGATGTCTTCAGCCCATCGCCCTCCCCTGAGCTCCCCCGTCCTGCCTGTCTCTCTTCTTGAGCTGACTGAGCAGCAGCATCTGCCCCCTAGAGGAATGAGAGCTGAAAATCAAAATAAGGAACTGTTGTCACAAAACATCTACTTAATTTGTTCCTTTGTACCATTCCTTCAGATAAAGCAATTTTGTACAAAGACAGAAAGAGTAAGAAACGATACAAGGAAGAACAAAGGAAGGAAGGAAGAAAAGTGCTGAAATACAGGGTTTTTCTTGCACACCCAGACTTCATACCCGTGCTGGTAGCCATTGCAGTTCTTTCCTACCTTCTTCAGTTCTTTGATTTTGCTAACCTTTCCCACCCCAATGAGCAGACTACCCCTCCCACCTCAGAGGCCATTAGACACGCCCTCACCACCGCATCTACAGACATCTCCTCCTCGGGCCAGTTTGCTATCTGGGCTTTGGCTGTGTCACTGCCTCCTTTCTCAGGGGTCCTTTGCTACCGAGTGTGCCCCCTGCCCATCCGCTCTCTTCTAGGCGCTCTCCACTTGCCGCTTCCTATCGACCTTGGTGCGTATCCGAAGGCTCCCCAAGGACAAAGCCTCGTCCTTGAACCCCATGTCCAGCTCCTGCCACTGCCCTTCGCCGTCCAATTTAATGAACCAGTTGTCTGCTCACTGTCCTCGTGGTGCACCTCAGCCTCCTGCAACGGCACTTTCTTCCCACACTCGGCTGAAGCCGTTCTTGGCAACGTCAGCACCAGTGTCTTCCCTATTGTTTAGTCCAACGGTCCTCAAGGTCCTCACGGTCCTCACGTTGCTTGAGCTGCTTGTTGCTATGCACAGTCCCTTATCCTTGTTTCCTTGCTGATAGTCCCAGGGCAGTACTTCATAAGTGGTTCAGGGTGGCCGGGGAATGCCCCCCAGGGACTATAATTTCTTTCTTCCTTCACAAACACCTAATCTCTAACCTGCTTCTCCGTCCCCTCAGACCAGCCCACAGGCTTCCTGTGCTGAGTGTGAGTGGCAATTACCACAGGCTGCAATTAGCTGTGCTATGGCCATCCTACACCCCCCGCTTTGCCCCTGAGCTGTGTCTAATTTCCAGGGACTTCTATGCTGCCAGGATACGGGAAGGCGGCTCTTTGCTCCTGAACATTGTCTGTTATGCTGAGCCGGCTTGGATGTGCTGGGACCTCACAGTCCTGGTGCCCCTCATTCTCCTCGCGTGATGATTTTTACTAACGTTTCCCTACATTTTGTCCAAAGTGATCAGTGGAAATAATGAAAACAGCAGTCCCGGAGGGTGGCCCGGTAATGGCCACATAGCTGCTTTGTATGATATTTCACTTAGCAACCACTGAAGGCCCCTGAACAGTTATCAGGGCGTTCCTCCCCTCCGGGTGCTGCCTCCCAGCCAGCACAGCTCGGGGCCTGGGTACCCTGGGCCCCGAGTTCTCAGGGTCCTTCTCCTCGGCCCAGGGACCCTGACCTCATCCGCAGGTAGAGGGGACCCTTCAGGCCTCGACAGTGGTCCTTGCAGCTGAGTCCTTTCTGCTTCCCGCAGGGCCTGGCTCCCAGCCAGGAGGGCTCCTTTCCCTTCCAGCTGCGCCACCCCTCCCTGAGGGGAGACAACAAAGGTTTAGTACACAAGACAGAGGGAAGGACACTGAGAAAAGAGACTCCGGGGGACAAAAGCCCTCAGCTGCTATTCCAAAACTGTCTCCTGACACCACACTGCTGACAGGAAATCTAGGGAAAAGGGGTTTGGAGGTGATAGATGAATCTGGAACCACCTGATGTCCTTAGGCAGTGGTTCTCAGCCTTAGATGCCATTAGAATCACCTGGGAATCTTTTTAAAAATCCTGATTTCTGGGCCTCATCCTCCGGAAATTCTGTCTCTTTGTTATGGGGTGGGGCCACAACATTAGTAACAAAGAAACAGAATTTCCGGAGGATGGGGCCCAGAAATCAAGATTTAAAAAAGATTCCCAGGTGATTCTAAAATGCAGCCAAGGTTGAGAACCAGTGTCCTTAGGAGATAAAGGGGAACAGCAGGAGGAAAAGAACCATTTTGCCAGAGAGTAAGAAAAGAAGGCATTGTACAGAGGAATTTGCAGGGAAATGTGAAGATCCTGTGACTGTTGAACGGCAAAAGGTATGAGTCACTTGTAAATATTAAGAAAAACAAAACAGTATTCGGGCCTAAATGCAGCTGGCAAGAAAGTTAACAGTCACCACATTTCTCTCCTTAATTACCTAATTAATCTAGTTCAGGCGTCCTCAAACTACGGCCCGCGGGCCACATGTGGCCCACTGAGGACATTTATCCGGCCCGCCAGGTGTTTTTGCCACCTTGTTTTTTTACTTCAATATAAGATATGTGCAGTGTGCATAGGAATTTGTTCATAGTTTTTTTTTAAAAAACTATAGTCCAGCCCTTCAGCGGTCGGAGGGACAGTGAACTGGCCACTTGCTTAAAAAGTTTGAGGACCCCTGATCCAGTTCCCCCTGGATCTTTTGACCTTTCTCTCCCACATTTCCCCAATGGTTGTTTGTTATCTAAATGAAACACCACCGTCACCCCAACCGAAAAGCTCACAGATGAGCAAGGGAAGACACACGTTTGCTAAAGATTCCGTTATGTTTGCGAGGAGCTCTGCATCAATATACCCCCTCTTTTAGAATCTCAGTCCCTTGGAGGCGTATGTACTTGCAAGTGGAAAGCAGTGACCTCATGCTTTTCTGCAAACACTGCTGGTTCTTCAGGGGCAGGAAGCCGACTCCAGAGGCCTCCTGCTTCTTGACAATCCCCATTGACACCACAGAACCAAGCACAAACTGTCTGCCTGCGGGTAACTAGAACGTGACATTACCCGGATGTCATCTAGTTGTCTTCTCTCTCAACACCAAAATGCACCTTGAAATCCACCTTCCTTTAGCTGGTTGAGAAAAACGTAAAATGGTTAAATATCTTCTCTTCTTGTTGATGTCCACACGTTGGAAAGCTGGCCTTCAGGGATTCTACAGATGACTCTCTCCCCTGATACTCCCTCCACCTGCCCTTGTTTTTGGATGCTCTGCTTTCTTATTCTTGCTTAGGCTTCCCTTTGGAGAGATAGCTTTGGAGAAACCAAAATAATTGAACTCCAGGGAGAGCTGAATTGTAGAGCTGAGGCTTAAATTAACTGACAAAATTATATTTCTCCATATAATATTCTTATTTCAAAACCTGCTTAAAAACTGGTTTCTAATGGGTGCTCTGTGTTGTTATTGTTTTAAAATATTTTTTTTATTTATTTAAGAAAGGAAAGGAGAGGGAGAGACAGAGGGAGAGAGAGAGACAATGAGAGTGAATCATTCATCAGTTACCTCCCCACCGGGGATGGAGTCCACAACCTGGACATGTGTCCTGACTGGGAATCAAACCATGACTCCCTAGCTCACAGGTCAATGGGCAACCACTGAAACACAGCGGCTGGGCGAAATGCTCTGTTTTTAAATCATTATCCTATATAATAAAAGGCTAATATGCAAATTGTCCCCTTGACCAGAGTTTGACCAGGAGTTCAACCAGGGGGAAGGGCCAGCCCACCAACTGCCTGTGGCCCCTCCCCCCAGCCAGCCCAGCCCGATAGGCCCAATAGGGGTGGGCTGGCCGGACCCCACCCTTGCACCTGGCCTCTAGTTATAATACTAATTAACAATCACTTATTGAGTACCTACCCAGTGAACATTGCTTCAGACCCTTCAACTAGGTTCTTTCAGTTGATTTTCTGTTATCACGAGAAACAGGACCTGTTAGCCCCATTTCAGAACGTAGAAAACTGTCAGAAATAAAGTGCTAAGGAAAGGCAGACTTGTTGTTCCACTTACTTATGCATTCATTGGTTGATTCTTGTGTGTGCTCTGGATGGGAATCGAACCCCCAATCTATTTTTTTTAAGTGGTTGAGGGAATCTATGAATCACATCCTTAATCAAAGAGCCCTTTTGAGCTTTACAAAGAAAGCTGCTGTAAGCAAACATTCATGTATAAATCTTTGTATGAACATATGCTTTCATTTTTCTTGAGTAAATACCTAGAAGTGAAATGGCTGAGTCATATGGTGGGTATACGTTAAACTTTTTAAGAACTTGCCAAACTGCTTGCCAACGTGTTTGTACATGTTACATTCCCACCAGCATTGTATGAGAGTTCCAATTCCTCCATATCTCCGCCTGCGTTTAATATGGCTGGCTTTTAACTTCAACCATCCCAGTAGGTGGATTGCCTAATGATTTTAACACCAGTTGGCAATCCTTGTTTGAATCAATTTCACTAGAGCTTGCAAAATGCTTTTATATTTCTAACATTATTTTTACACTGATTAGCTGGCATTCTTCAGTAAAATAGAGCTTTCTCTCATTCTCATCAACTGAGATTATATAAATTACCCTAAATGTTCAGCCCACTAGAAAAGAGATCACATGTTTAATTCTTGGCCTGCCAGGTAGCGGAGTTGGCTGGAGCATTGTACCAATATGCTAGGGTTGCAAGTTTGATCTCTATCAGGGTACATATAAGAATCGACTAGTGTTGTTCCATATATTAATGGAACAACAAATCTCTCTCTCTCTCTCTCTCTCTCTCTCTCTCTCTCTCTCTCTCTCTCCACTCCCCCTTCTTTTCTCTCTAAAAATCAATCATTTTAAAAGCACACATATTCTCAGGTGAGGATTAAATAAAAATTATTTCCCTTTAACTGCCAATTTAAAAAGGAGGTGGTTGTTTTAATCCTCACACACCTTTTTGATTCAGGTACGTAGGTCATTCTTGTTTTCCCGTTTTGCAATATGAAAGATATGACAATGAAACTTGAGGAAGTTGTTCAAGGTCTTAATCTCAGCCAACAATCAAGAAACCTGATAAGAGTTTGCTTCTAAAATAAATGGATTCGGTTGCCAAGATACTCTGAAGACTGGACCTGCACTGGGCACCTGCTTCCTAGTCACGTGGTCAGAGCCGATTGAGAAAGATGTCCTCGCCCCACCTTTAAAGCCCTCCCTTCATTGCCAGTGTCTCAGGCTGCTGTGCTGCCGCCCAGCCCCTGGCTGAACGCTATGTTCCAACGATCCTGGGATGCACTTCTTTGCCATGAGAGCCCCTCACTGACTTCTGTCTGAGCATACTGCTTTTCCTTCGGAAATTAGGATTCCTTAGGGGTGACCTCTTGGGATCTTTTCCAAACAAGGATGGGGCAGAAAGTAGCTGGTGGCAGAAAAGCTAGGAATCCGAAAGCAAGGTTAGATAGTGGCGTGGGTAAGGGACTCAACTATTTATAAGAGGTAGACAGGGCTGGTGGTCAGCTGGAAGGCTTTAGAGCAGAGGTAGCAGTTGTTAAATGTGGAGGAAAAGGAAGAGAAGAAGGAGGAGGAGGCGGAGGGGGAAGAGAGACACTGAATTGGCTTTAAAAGATTGTAGGAGCTACATCAAAACATATGCTAAGTTGTGATAGCTCTGGCACCAGCGACCTAAAATTTTGGGATTGATGTGTAAACTCTAGAAATGCAGGAAAGAAGGAAGGAGGGAAAGAAGGACAGCCATGGGGCAGCTGAATAAAAACAAATCTATTTCAAAACACAGAATTAAGTGCATACTGAACGTTGTGACATGTTGATACCTCCACTCTGCCCACTTCAGTGGCTTCTGGTAGTTGCTTTTGAGGCCAACTTTGTTTCCCTGTGTTTGTGATTTTCAGAGCGTGAGCCTGAGTCACTGCACAAGCAATTTTTTTTTTTTTTTTAATTCTGGCCCGGATCCTTTTCCAGACCTCTTTGTGGCTCTGAGAACCAAATAAGGTAACACACTGAGGAAGGCATTGAAGTTCAGGGTCACTGCGGGGGGAAGTGGGCAAAGCTGAAGTCAGAAAAGGAGGCTCAAGAACTTGAACCGCCTCAGAGAGCCAGGCACAGCGAGGAGGGACATCTGTTCACATAACCGTAGTTCCTTGGGGTTCCTGGAGGAATGTGGGAAGCCGGAAAAGCAAACACACACCCCAGAGATCTAAACACAAGTGGCCACAATTTCTGAGCATTGTGGTTTTCCAAACCTCCATCTCTTACAAGTGTGACCTTGAGCAAGTTACTTAACCTCTCTGTATCCCAGTTTCCACTTGTTTCAAGTGCTACAATTACATTTTATGATTCAGGAACGTTCCAGAGGAATCCCACAGGTTGAAAATTATTGTGTGTGTTGTGGGTGGTGGGGGTTGATGCATGTGGAGAAAGGTATTTGGTTGGGGGTAGTGTCAGGGAAATAGAATTCCTCAAATGCTCTCAGCTAAATGACAAACTTCCGGGTCATGTTGTCTCAGGATAGGAGATGGCTTATCTCCCACAATTGCTCATGGAAGTGGGGTTCCTGGGGGTACCACTGGAATAAGAATTTCTGGAGGCCCCCATGGGAGGATGAAATATAGTAAAAAGCTTTATTTCCGTGGAATTTCACTCCTGGGTTTCCAAAGTCCCATTTCCATTGCTCCAGTCATAGAGGAAGTGTATCTGAGGCTCCAGAAGAGCTCAAATCAGAGCCAGTGTCCAGAGTTCCCTTTCCATGTTGGAGCCGAGTTCAGTCTGGCATCGGGCTGGCTCAGCTTGTGTTTCCCCCCTGCACTTCATCAGGCCATTGCATGTGGGGTCCAAATGGCCATGGGCCATACCGATGAATGCAAGAAAGCCAAGAGTCACAAGTCAAGTGCACCAAGAGCAGCAAGAGAGAGAGCTCTTTTGTTTAGGAGATTATGTATTCCCAAAATGTTTGCATGCTTGCAGTGGCCATGCCCATTCTGCCAATTATCTCAGTCCCCAAGTGTGATTGACAGGCAAGTACTTTCCCTATGTCACCCCAGTGTTTTTGCAAGGAATAGGCTGGTGGTTCCATGAGGAGTGCAAAACTGCAGCTTCCTGGTGAAGCTGCGCAAATGACATGCCTATAATATCTGGCCTTCCCTTTTGCTCCTTTCCTATCTCTCTATATAAAAGCCTAAGTGACAGGTCGGCTGGTTGCTATGACACACACTGACCACTAGGGAGCAGAAGCTCAATGCAGGAGCTGCCCTCTGGTGGTCAGTGCGCTCCCACAGCCAACTGCCTGCCGCCCCCCAAGCTCCCGCAGTCCCTCCGCCCAGTCAGAGGCCCTGATCGGCCCCAATTGGCCCTGATTGCTGGCCGGGCCAAGGGACTTCTCTTGTGCACAAATTCGTGCACTGGGCCTTTCATTATTAATGAGTAGCTAATTGCAATGGTATCAATGTGATACCCCAAACTAGAAAGAAATTAGATAATTAGCTGAGCATTATTGGAAATGGAGGACCAATTTGAAATGAAAGGTTAGCCTGGCTGTCATGGCTCAGTGGTTGAGCTTTGACCAAGGTAACCGGAGATCACAGTTTGATTCCTGAATAGGGCACAAGCCCAGGTTGTGGGCTTAATCCCCAGTATGGGATGTGTGAGAGGTAGCCAATCAATGATTCTCATTGATGTTTCTATCTCTCCCTCTCCCTTCCTCTCTGAAATAAATAAAAATATTTTTTAAATAATAATATATAAAAAATAAAATGGAAGTTTAAAGCCAAATTATATTTTAGGTGTTCTAGCTCTTCAGTAGAAAGAACTATGATTATTTTTTATTAAAATACTAGAGGGCTGACGCACAAAATTTGTGCAAGGGGCTCGGACCTCGCAGGCCCTCGCAGCCTTAGCTGGCCCTTGCAGCCCCAGCTTCATTTGGAAGGTCATCTGGATGGTCACCTGGATGGTCATTCTGCTGTTCGGTCTAATTAGCATATTAGTTCTTTATTATATAGGATAATTAAAGGAAATTAGACCACACAAGAAACAAATAGATAAAAATAATCCTCATCCATCTTACCACCAAAAAGTAAATGTTATTTTGGTATACTAGAGGCCCAGATCATGAAATTCATGCACTGGTGGGGAGGGTGTTCCTCAGCCCAGCCTGCACCCTCCCAATCTGGGACCCCTCAGGGAATCGGGCCTAAATGGGCAGTCAGACACCCCTCTCACAATCCAGGACTGTTGGCTCCCAACTGCTCATTGGCCTGCCTGCCTGATTGCCCCTAATTGCTTCTACCTGCCAGTCTGATCACCCCCTATCCACTCCCCTGCCAGCCTGATGGACACCTAACTGCTCCCCTGCTGGCCCAATCACCTCCAACTGCCCTCCCCTGCTGACCTGGTCCCCCCGAACTGCCCTCCCCTGCTGGCCCAGTAACCCCTAACTACCTTCCCTGCAGGCCTGGTCCCCCCCAATTGCCCTCCTTTGCTGGCCTGATTGCTCACAATTGCCCTCCCCTGACGGCCATCTAGTGGCTGTGGGTGCCGCCATCTTTGAGGGTGGGGCAGTCAATTAGCATATTCCCTCCTATTGGCTTTGGGTGCCACCATCTTTTTAATGACATGAGGGTCAATTAGCATATTCCTTCTTTATCAGATAGGTATTAAACAGGGTAACCTTTCTCTCTCTCTCTCTCCCCCCTCCCCCAAGAAGGTCTTGGCCCTCATAGCCCCAGCTGCCTCAGGCCTCGCAGTCTTGGCTGCTGCCATCCTCTATGGGGCAATCAATAGCGGAGCCCACCTCTACCCATCAATTACCCCACAGAGGGTTGTGGCAGCCCTGGCTTCGCCCAGCAAGTTGTCTGGATAGTTGTTTTGCTGTTCAGCCATCTGGTCTATTTGCATATTATGCTTTTATTATCAAAGAAATATATTATTTTTTACTTTGCAATTTGGTTATCCATTGGTGAGCATTCGGGCTATTCCTACCTTTAGCCAATTGGGAATGGTGCTGCTATGAACATGCATGTACGTGTACTTGTGTGAGGATCAGCTTTTAAGTCTTTGGGTTATATACCCAGAAGTGGATATACTAGGTCATAAGCATTTTGTCCTATGTTTAACTTTGTGAGGAACTGGTAAACTTCTCCATAGCAGCTGCACTGTTTTACATTCCTACCAGCTACATATGAGGGTTCTAATTTCTCCACATCTTCACCAACATTTGTTATTTTCCTTTTTAAGAAAATTATTATAGCCATCCTAAAGGGTGTGAAGTGGTACCTCATCGTGTTTTTTATTTGCATTTTCCTAATGACTAATGATGATGAGTATCTTTTCATGTGTTTGTTGGCCATTTATACATCTTCTTCAGAGAATTGTCTATTCAAGTAGTTTGCACGTTTTAACTGGGTTGTTTGATTATTTTGTTGTTGAGTTGTAAGTGTTTTGTACTAGTTCTGGATACTAGACCCCTATCAGATGCATGATTTGCTAATATTTTCTCTCATCCTGTAGGTTCTTATTCCGCTTCAACGCCAACTGTTGCAACACAAACTGGTGTACTGCAATTCAGTTCTGACATTAGCTACCCAGGGTTAGCATCAGACACTCTAGTTTTAAGGGCACAGTTTCCATAAGGCTACCTCCACTTCAGACACCAGCCTCAATTTCTAGGGTCTCCAGACCACCAGCACTTCTGAATATGTGCTTAAAAATATAGGGGTTCCCACTCAGGTTTGATAATCCATGAGAAACCACTATACTTGCTGTTCCACTTTTATTCTAAAGCATACAGTCCAGGAATAGCCAAGAAGAAAAATGCATAGGGCAAGGGCTGGAAGGGTCTCCAACGCAGAGCTTCTGTGCCTCTTCCTCATAGAATCAGTGCATCACCCTCCCAGCACATCCACATGTTCACCCACCAGGAAGCTCCACTAAGCTTCAGTCCACAGTTTTTTAAAAAAATATATTTTATTGATTTTTTTGCAGAGAGGAAGAGAGAGGGATAGAGAGTTAGAAACATCGATGAGAGAGAAACATCGATCAGCTGCCTCCTGCACACCCCCAACTGGGGATGTGCCCGCAACCAAGGTACATGTCCTTGACTGGAATTGAACCTGGGACCTTTCAGTCCACAGGCCGATGCTCTATCCGCCGAGCCAAACCAGTTAGGGCCAGTCCACAGTTTTTAATGGGAGTTGCATTACATAGTCTTGACTGATTAACTCATTGGCTAATGACTGAACTCAGTCTCCAACCCCCATTTCTCCCCCCAGAAGTAGAGCTGGCTCAAAGTCCCAACCTCCTAATCATGTGGTTGCTCCGGAAATTCCAAGGGTTTTAGAAACTCAATGCCAGGAACCTGGAACAAAGACCAGACAAATTCTTTATTACACAACAGTTGCCTTTTCAGTTTCTTATGCACAATTTTAATTTTGATGAAGACAATTTAACTTATTTTTTTTCTTTTGTTGCTTATGCTTATGTTGCCTGTGCTTGGCATATCTAGGAATCCATCACCAAATCCAAAATCAGGAAGATTTACCCCTATGTTTTCTTATAAGATCTAAGGTTTTAAATCTAATTCTTGGGTCATTGATCCTTTTGCAGTTAATTTTTGTATATGGTATGAAGTAGGGTTCCAACTTCATTTTATTTTTGCATGTGGAAATCCAGTTGTACAAGCCCCGTTTGTTGAAGAGACTATTCTTTCCATATTGAATAGTCTTGGCCCTTGTCAAAAATCAATTAGCTATGGGTTTACTTATATAGATGTACTAGAGGCCTGGTGCACGAATTCATGCATGGGTGGGGGTCCTTTGGCCTGGCTGGCCAGCTGGGGGGAGGGATCACGGGAGGCTTGCCGGCGATTGGGGTGGGGGAGGAAGGCCGAGGGAGGATGGCCAGCCAGCTGGGGGGGGGGGGCCGCAAAAGGTTGGTTGTGAAAGTGCACTGACCACCAGGGAGCAGCTCTTGCATTAAGTGTCTGCCCCCTGATTGTCAGTGTGTGTCATAGGGATTAGTCAACTGGTCATTCAGTTGTTCTGTGGCTTAGGCATATAAATATACATATATATATATGTTTATTTCTGTACTTTCACTTCCATTCCATTGGTCTATATGTCTATCCTTATGCTAGTAACACAATATATTAAATATACTAGGGGCCCAGTGCACAAAAATTTGTGCACTTGGGGGGGTCCCTCAACCTGACCTGTGCCCTCTTGCAGTCTGGGACCCCTTGGAGGATATCCACCTGCTGGCCTGCCTGGCCAGCCTGGGTGAGGGGCTGAGGACCGTTTTCAGGCTGCCCACAGCTCCCATTGATCCAACATCCCAGCAAGACTGGCTGGAATCAGGTTTCTGGGATTTATTTATCTTCTATAATTGAAATTTTGCTGCCTTGAGCAGAGGCCTAGTCAAGCAATGAAGCCTCCTGTTTGCTTCAGCTCCGTGGCTTCTATAATTGAAACATTGTTACCTTGAGCAGAGGCCCGGCAAGCCTAGGCAGGCAGTTTCAACTCCATCACTGGTGCAACAGAAGCCTCCTGTTTGCTCTAGCTCCGTGGCTGCCAGTCACCATCTTGGCTGGGTTAATTTGCATGCAGCCACTCTGATTGCCTGGTGGGTGTGGCTTGGCTGGTGGTCGTGGCTTAGGTGTCTTGAAGTGATGGTTTATTTGCATATTACTCTTTTATTAGATTAGATAGCTCTGTAGTAAGTTTTGAAATTGTTAAGTATAAGTCCTCCAAATTTGTTCTTATCTACACTAATAAAAGAGAAAGGTGCAAACTGACCATACCTTCACGATGCCCACCAATCAATCAGGAGTGAGTATGCAAATTAATCCAACAAATATGGCAGGTTAATTTGCATACACAGGCACCAAGTGGGTGTTCTGCACCACCCCAGCCACTCCGGGTCTCTAAGCAGCATGGGAAAGCAGAAAGGTGGCTCCCGGCTGGAACGAAGGTGGAAAGGCAGCTCCAGCTGGAGCAAAGGCAGTGCTGGCAGCCAGGGGAAAGAAGGCCCATTCTTGCATGAATCTTCATGCATCAGGCTTCTAGTTTTTAAATATTATTTTTGGCTACTTGGGGCCCCTTGAAAATCCATATGAATTTGAGTATTGGCTTTTCCATTTCTGGGGAAAAAAAGTCTAGAATTTTGATAGGGATTGCACTGCATCTGTAGATTGCTTTGAGTAGTATTGTCATCTTAATAATATTAAGTCTTCCTTGTCATGTTAACAATATTAAGTTTTTCAATCCATGAACATGGGAAATCTTCCTTTTTGTTAATATATATTTTTATTGATTTTTTACAGAGAGGAAAGGAGAGGGATAGAGAATTAGAAATATCGATAAGTGAGAAACATTGATCACCTGCCTCTTGCACACCCCCTATGGGGGATGTGCCCACAACCAAGGTACATGCCCTTGACCGGAATTGAACATGGGACCCTTCAATCCGCAGGCCAATGCTCTATCCACTGAGCCAACCGGTTAGGGTGGAAATCTTCCTTGTTAGAATTTTAAGTAAGCCATGATAGACTTTTGAAATGTTTTAGAAAATTAAATGTACAAATGTTGCTTGATGTGTTTAAAGTAATTAGATTCATTAAGTGTGTAAATAAGGTTAATTATTTAGGGACGTTTTGCTTAACTTCTGATTCAATTAAAGATTTATTAAAGACAATGGTTATTATTGATGTTATTAACAAACATTAGCCCAGCTAGCATGGCTCAGTGGTTGAGTTTTGACCTATGAACCAGGAGGTCACAGTTTGATTCCCTGGTACGGGCACATGCCCAGGTTGCAGGCTGCAGGCTCCATCCCCAGTAGGGGGTGTGCAGGAAGCAGCTGATGATTCTTTCATCGTTGCTGTTTCTATCTCCCCTTCTCCCTTCCTTTCTGAAATCAATAATATATATATATATATTTAAAGGACACATTAGATTTTGCAGAAAATAAAATACCAATAATTGGAGCATTGGTTTAACTATTGAAAGAAATTGAAGAATTTGAAACTTTGCTAAATTTAATATTAATTAAAACACCAAAATCAATCATTATGCCTTTCCAAGATAAAAGAACCCCCCTCATAAAATAAAAGTCCAGTTGTCACCTGGAATCTTCTGTTGGAGGAAGGAGAAAGTCTCCTTAGTACATATACTTCTAACATATCATAGCATCTCTCTGAGCCTTCCAGAAAGAAATGTAATAAATATTCAATTAATGTTTATTGGCAATAACTGTGATTGATTTATCTTTACTTTAAAAATCCTATATAATAAAAGGGTAATATGCAAATTGACTGAACAGCAGAATGACCAGTCACTATGATACGCACTGACCACCAGGGGGCAGACACTCAATGCAGGAGCTGCCCCTTGGTGGTCAGTGTGCTCCCACAGAGGGAGCACCACTCAACCAGAAGCCGGGCTCACAGCTCATGGCTGGTGGGAGCTTCTCCCACCTCTGCAGCAGAGCTAAGGATGTCCGACTGACAGCTTAGGCCTGCTCCCCTGGGGACATCGCCTGAGGGCTCCCAGACTTCGAGAGGGTGCAGGCTGGGCTGAGGGGAACCCCCATGCACTGGTCTCTAGTGTGTGTGTGTGTGTGTGTGTGTGTGTGTGTGTATTGATTTCAGAGAAGGGAGAGGGAAGAGACAGAAATATCAATAATGAGAGAGAATCATTGATTGGCTGCCTCTTGTACTCCCCCTACTGGGGATTGAGACCTAAACCCAGGCGTGGGTCCTGACCAGGAATCAAACCATGACTTCCTGGTTCATAGGTCGATGATCAACCACTGAGCCATACCAGCAGGCTCATCTTTGCTTTATTGAAAGCATTTAGTAGGACTTGGTAAGCAGTTGTTCATATATGAATAAATACATGTATAAAATGAACATTTTACATATTATTAATACAATTTTAAGTCTCTCCCTTTTGTGCTCAGCCACTCTTTCTTCTTCCTTCCTTCCTTTCTTTCTTTCTTTCTTTCTTTCTTTCTTTCTTTCTTTCTTTCTTTCTTTTTTTCTTTCTCCCTTTAACTTACTACAGGAACTTTATACATTCTGTATCCTTTTCCAGGAATATTCCCTCACTCCTCTCACAAACGTTGCTTATTATCTCCTGCTTTTGTTCAATCACCACTTCCTCTGGGAAGTCTTCTTTGGTTCATATAATCAGTCCATTCTCTCCTATGATATGTTCATAAGGCACATTTTCCCTCTCGAGACCATAAATAATTTCACAACTACCTGTGTGATTCTTTCTCTCATTTTCTTCTATATTAGAACTTAGACCCATACTGGCAGCCGGAGGCTCTGTTTTGGCTTATTACTTTTTCCTCTAAATCCCCCTCAGTGTTTGGAAAATAGAGGGTACCTACAAATACTTCTTGAATGATGAATGCTAACTATGTAATGTGATCCAAAAACTTTTTCAAGGAATCACATAAAAATACATAGAAGGGTGATATCTCAAAATACCAAAAATATTTTAAAGCTTAACACTGTGTAATTTGCAGAAACACTATTTTTCACATAATCTTCCAGGATATAGAACTTTATTTATTTTCTCCTGAGAATTTATTAAAGTTCTGTTTATTTTTAAAATATTATTAGTTTGTATACAATATTAGTTTCAGGTATACAATACAGTGATTCAACATTTTTATACCTTACTTACAATGTGATCACTCCACAAATTCTATTAATCATCTGTCACCATGCAAATTTATCACAATATTATTGAATTTATTCCTCTTCACTTTTTCTTTTTTTTTTTTTCCTCTTCACCTTTTTACCTATCCCCTCACAACACCTTCCTTCTGGTAACCATCCTTGTTTCTATGAGTCTGTTTTTACTTTGTTCATTCTTTTGTTGTTGTTTTTAGATTCAAAATATAAGTTAAGCTGTATGGCTAAAATGAGTATTTTTTAATTTTTTAAATTGATCTTAGAGTTAGCGGGTGGGAGAGGAGAGAGAGAGAGAGGGAGAGAGAGGGAGAGAGAGGGAGGGGGGGAGGGAGAGAGAGAGAGAGAGAGAGAGGGGGGGGAGAGAGAGAGAGAGAGAGAGAGAGAGAGAGAGAGAGAGAGAGAGAGAGAGAGAGAGAAAACATTGATTGGTTGCCTCCTGCACACACCCCAACCTAGCAATGAACCTGCAACCTGGGCATGTGCCCTGACCAGGATTCAAACCAAACCTGAGACTCTTTGGAGTCATACCAGCCATGGCTAACATTAGATTTTAAATGGTTACTTGTTGTAACTGTATGTAGTTATTTCCCATTTGTCCTGGTAGATCGACACTGCCCAATAGAAATATGATGCAAGCCACACATACAATTTTAAGTGTTCTAATAGCCACAGGTAAGAAAATATAAAGACATAGATGAAGTTAATTTTAATAAGTTTTTAACCCAATATATAAAAAATGTTCTCTCTACACGTAATGAATATGAAAATTTAAGATATTTTACATTTTTTTCTTTTGACACTGTTTGAAATCCAGCACATATGTTACATTTGCAGCACATCTCAGTTCGGACTGAAATAGTGACATATGCCTAATGGTTGCTGTATTAAACAGCATAGCCCTTGATTATCTGCCCCCCATCTTCTCTGCTCTGTGCTCTGGGAAGCTGACTGCTAGGGTTGCATCACCAAGTGTCTTGCCTTCAGGTCTCCAGATGGCTTGGGGCTACAGAAGGTACCATTAGAAGATGGGACTGCCTGGCCAGTCTTCTCCCTGAAATCAATAAAAACTATATATATTTAAAAAAATAAATCTTTATTGTTCAGATTATTACAGATGTTCCTTTTGTTTTTATGCCCATAGCTCCCCTCCACCTGGTTCCCACCCCACCCCATGCCCTTACCCCAGCCACTGTCTTCATCCATAGGTGTACAATTTTTGTCCAGTCTCTTCCCACACCCCTCATACCCCCTAAAACATATATTTTTTAAAAAAGATGGGACTATAGGAAGAGAATGTAGTCCAGTTCTTCCAACCCTGACCATGATCCCTTCAAAAAAACAAAGCAAAACCCCACAGCTGGGGCACTGCAGTTCCTCCAGCGGCCTCTCTTCATTGCTATAGCGCTTGCCTTCATTCATTATCCTTGCCCAGTGGGCCAAGAGCTGCCTCTGGGAGTCCTGCCTTCGCTTGTGCGTTTCCTTAACCCTGCCTACCTCTGTAAATAACGCTTTATTGACTGTGCTGTTGCCACGATATTGAACCAAGTAGCGAATGAACTACTGTTATGGTCTAAGTTCTTATTAGATTTTCCTTGAAGTCAACTATATGTAAAGTATTAATTCTTATACATAGGTATTAATGCCTGGCCATCAGTAACTTTTTTCTTAAATTAAAAAAAAGTATTTAGCTTATTGGTAACGGATGAATTTTTTAGAATTGGAAGATTACTTAATGCCACAGTTCTCAACCGGAGGTAGTGAGGAGTGTGTCAGTAATGTCTACATTTGGAATCTTTCTGTGTGCAAGTGACGGGGGCGGGGAAATAAAGTCAAAGTGGCTTAGGCAAGTTGGAGGAAGAGGCAGAGAGCTTGTATGTTCAAACAACTGGGGATTCCAAAAGCGGAGCGGGGCCCAGGGCTCCTCAGTGCCATCTCTCAGCTCGCTCTGCCTTAAGGTTGGGTCTATCGCAGGCTGCTTCGTCCTGTCGGGAGAAGGGACGGCTGCCCTGGCTCAGGACCCCAGAGGAAATGAGCACCCCTCTCTCTGGCTGTCCTCGGCAGGAATGCTGGAATTAGTCGCTGTTCTGATCGGATTATTCATCATTTGTGGCCATTTCCCATGAAAAAGTGGGTTGTAGGGCCCAACCACACCGGAATCAACATCAGGGTCTACTTGTGAGAAAGGTAGTTCCCCCAAGAAAAAAAATCAAGAGATGTTCACTACAATACATAGCTCCATTCCCTGTCCCTGCCAAGCAATTCTGATAGGTCTTTCTTAAAGCATCAGGTTTTCTAGGGTTCAAATAAAATCAAAGCAACATTAAAATATTCCAGAATTTAAATGGGTACTTCTTTTAGCTGCAGTCACCAGAAAATGGAAAGTGTGTGGATAGCCAGAGGCGGTTCAAAATGTGCTGGTGAATACAGTAATTGAGAGTGCCCCATTCAAAGATGCATGCTAGACTCACTAGCATCACACACACGAACAAAAACAGGGACAATGGTGGGAAAGGACGGCATCCTGAGATGTGAAAGGAATACTTAAAAAGAGGCAGCATTTTCTATCAAGAATAAAGGTAAAAAAAAATTTTTTTTGAAAGAGCGTTTTTGTTGTTGTTTTGTAAATCCTCAGCTGAGGCTATTTTTCCCACTGATTTTTTTTTTTTAGGGCGAATGGAAGGGAGATGGAAATTAATTCTGAGTTGGGTTAAGGGATTCTTTTCAAGACACTATTTATTTTTTAAAATATATTTTTGCTGATTTCAGAGTGGAAGGGAGAGGGAGAAACAGAAACATCAATGATGAGCGAGAATTAATGACTGGCTGCCTACCCCACGCTAGGGATTGAGCCCAAAGCCCGGGCATGTGCCCTCCTCGTGCACAGGCCAACCACTGAGCCACACCGGCTGCGCGAAGGCACTGGAGCAGTGAGTCGCGGCGGGGCTGGGGTCCACATCCAGGACCCTCTGACTCTGCTTTGGCAGAAGAAAACGCTATAAAGTGCAGAGCTTACACGGAGGAGAGGAGCAGGGGAGGCAGGGGAGAAAGGCACATGCAGGATGGAGGCGGGCACGGGGCCTGCTCGGCCTGGACTTCCCAGGCCCCTTCGCCCCTCGCACGGAAGCCCCGTTCCACACCCGAGAAGACCAAGGCTCGGGGCGGGCGCATCTTCCTCGGCGTCCCCTCCCACCGCGCAAAGTCCTTTTCGGGCCACAGTGAGAGGCACGGCTCCGGGGAAAACCCTGGGAGAGGGAGGACGAGGACCTCGTCAGCGCATCTTTCAGCCAAGGGCGTCCAATCCGGGTTGTGGTCCCGAGAGCCTGTGTAAACACAGCTTAGCCACGGGTCCGAGCGGCTCCCCGGCCCGGAGGGAGGGGAACCCAACTCGCCAGCGGAGCGCGCGGCTCCGGGGGCGGCAGGGGTTTCCCGACGCGGCCGCCGCCTGCCCTCGCGATCGGGGGCTGCCCCGCGGCTCCGTCAGCAGGAGGACGGGCGTCTGCTCGGGGGCGTGGAGTCGGACTCCGTCATCCTCGCCGCTTCCTTCATCATTATTCGCTGAAGCTCCTTCCCGGTGCCCGGCCCAAGCAGACGAGGGCGCCGCCGGGACGTCCCGGCCCGATCCCGCCGATGGGGCGGGGGGCGGGAGGCGGGAAAGCGGCCGCAGCGGCGGACTCGCAGGCCCGGCTTTCCCACAAGCGTAGGCCTTGGCGGACACAAGCTGGCGGCAGCGCGGCCCCCGCTCCGTGACCTCGGGAGCCGCCGGGAAGCACGTCCGCAGGCGCCACGGTCCCGGCTCCGCGGCGGGCGGGCATCCGGCCCCGGACTCATCCGGGACCGCAGTCCTGTCAGGAGCCGGCGGCCCCCTCAGCCTCGGGGCGCGGCGGCCGTGGTGCGAGCAGCGCCAGCCACTCGGAGAGGCGGGAGAGAACCTGGGGAGACGGAGGGGGACCCCCACCCCCCGGGGAGCGCCAGGCGCGGGGCGGCAGGGCCCCCACAGCCCCCACGGCGCGGCCAGGGCGCGCTCCCGGCCGCCGCGCGGCTCGTCGCGTTCGCTGCCGCTGCGTCACGGCCTCCGCGGCCGCTCATTGGGCGAGCCCGTCCAATCACGTGACCGCAGCCATGGCGTATAAATAAGGGCGAGGAGAAGGCGGTGGTCCGCCATTTCGTGGACGCCGGGGAGGTGCGGGGACCTGTGGAGCCGGGCGGAGGGGAGCCGCAGAGCCGTCCGAGGGTGCGTGGGCTTCAGCCGCCGCGTTTTTCACTCCAGATCTCGGTGAGAGGCCGGGCCCAGCGGCGGGGAAGGGCGCCGTGGAGCCTGACGGGGCCGAGGCGGGGCCGGGCCCAATGGCGGCGCCGGATGGAGACAAAGGGCCGCCGCCGCCATTTTGTGACGTGCGGCGCGGGCGGCGGCGGGCTGGGCGCCCACCGGGCGGGTCCCGGCCTTGCGGGAAGGGGCTCAGGGGCCTTTGCAGGGCTACGCGCGGGGCGGCGGGAGGGTCCCCGAGGATCGAGGCCGAGGGGGAGCTGGCAGCCGACTCGGACTCCAGGCCGCGCGGCCTTTGGGTTTATGGCGCCTTTTTTTTTTCCGCCCCACGTTTTCTGAAGCTTCAGGGTTTTTGTCCCCGGGCCCCAGTCCAGGCTGGGGTTCGGACCTGGGCGGGCGGGAAGGAGCCGATGGAGGCAAAAAAGGGGCCATTGTGTAATAGTTCCCACAATAAAACTTTAGTTTATAAAAAGGCTGGGAACCTCGATCCACAGAAAGTGGTTTCTGTCCTCACTTTTCATGTTCTTTTAACTTGACTCCATTTTCTACTCCTTGAACGCCGTCTCTTTTTTTTTAACCCATCTTCTGTGGGCAGCTTTGTTTTTGTAGCTGCGTCCCGGTAGCCCGTGGGCCCGACATAGGAAGTTGTGTGTTTGTGGGTTTTTTTTTTTTAATCCGTCTCCAGCCGTGGTTTGGTCGCAGCTCCCGGGCACTGGGTGGGGTCACGCACATAGGATGTGTCCGGGCTGGTTTTTTAATCGGATCAGCCCGGAGCGGGAAGGAGCGGCGGTGTGCGCGGCCCTCGCCCCGCGTTGCTGAAGGCGCCGCGCTCTCCAGCCTTTGAAACCGGCCTCCAAGGTGACGGGGACGCCGCCCGGGCGCCGCGCGTTCCTGCTCCCACGGCTCTGCGCTCACCTGTTGCCTTTGCACAATAGACGAGTCGTGTTACGTGCACTTCTGTACCTTCGCCTTTGAGGAGGAGGAGTGGGCGTTTCGGGGGTGGTCATTTTAACTAGGTTTTTGGTATTTTGGCAGTTTTCCCCACGTCTGTTTTTCACTGTGTGTGTGTAGATTATTTGGTTGATAGTACTTCAATGTTTTCGTATTTTTACAGAAATGCATCGTGATTCCTGTCCATTGGACTGTAAGGTTTATGTGGGTAATCTTGGAAACAACGGTAACAAGACTGAATTGGAACGGGCCTTCGGCTACTATGGGCCGCTCAGAAGCGTGTGGGTTGCTAGAAACCCTCCCGGCTTTGCGTTCGTTGAGTTTGAAGATCCCCGGGATGCAGCCGATGCTGTCCGAGAGCTAGACGGGAGGTAATTTAATCGTTGATTTAAATAATGTCGCTTGAGTTTTTAATATTTAAAAATCTCTAGGATAATGGTTCTGAGTGGCTTCTTGGCTGTCTGAGATGGATGTTACTGGGAATTTGTGTACATCTTTTTTGCAATAAAAGAGACGGAACAGTTTTAGTGGAGATACGTAGGAGGATTCTTTTTAGTCGGTCATGGAAGAAAATAATTCAGTTTAATGGTCAATTCTTGGTGGGTGGACAGCTGCATTCAAAAAATGGTCAAAACATTTTAATCTAAATTCTCTGCAGTGTCGGCTCTTGTCACCTTTGAATTGATTCTAAAACAGCTGTGAAATCATATTTCGTTTAAGGGTGGCCGTGTATTGATCATTGTGGCTGGGAGGTGCTTGCCTGGGGGTGTACTGCACCGTTATGTCCGTGCTTGGAGAGCTGAGCCGCCTTTAGGAAGTCTGGCTTGCATAGCGGTGTTGGCCGAAGCTGGTGCGAATACCCAGTCTCAATAGCGAGCACGTGTTGCTCCTATTTGGTTGGCATTTGAAACCATTGGCTCTGGATCCTAAAGTTAAATGTTTGGAGGGCTGGCTGTATAAAAGCTTGTTTATCCAAGCAGATTGCAGAAACATATTTCCAGGGTTGCACCTCCTCCCAATCACTGGCTTAATCTAAATATAATGACTGTTGGGACTTTTTGTCAACTATTGTGTGCTAATTGAGGGAGAGGGGTGATGTAAAAAAAAAATGGACAAATGTCCTATTTGTGTTTACATGGACGGGTGGAGTAGGGACCAGCAAGTATAGTGTAAGATGCGGAAACAAGCGAAGGGACCTCAAAGGAAGAAGTCACACAGGATGTATAGATGAACTAGTTCTGTGCGGATTATTCCACGTGTTTTCACACTTAAATTACAACTGCTAACATTAAAATGGAGCCCAATGATCAGACTGACTCTTAAAGCAATAAAATGTAAGGAAGTTGGTTTCCTTTAAGACAAAGTGAGGGAACTAAAACCTGTTTTGGCATTAAGGATTCTGCAGGCATTCAAATGTGTCCTTAACTAGAAGTGCTTTTTGCTTTAATATACATCTTTTAGAAAGTTGGTTTGGCTGCTTTAAGTACAATGATGCTTTTATCTTCCTAGAACACTATGTGGCTGCCGAGTAAGAGTGGAACTGTCGAATGGTGAAAAGAGAAGTCGAAATCGAGGCCCGCCTCCCTCTTGGGGTCGTCGCCCTCGAGATGATTATCGGCGAAGGAGTCCTCCACCTCGCCGCAGGTACTTGAGAGAGAGCGTGTAGAGGTATTGGTGTAATGGAGTAGGTAATAGGAGCAGGTACTTCTCTCACAGTTTGTTGGTGGGTTTTAAATGTATTGTGAAGAACCGGAGGTTTTTATGAAGCATTTGCTGGGTGTAGTTTGGGGTATGTGAGTTGTGCTGAGTGTTGGCTTTTGTCTTTAGGTTCATGTTGGTAGTCAGTAACTTCTATCTTGGATCTATCTTCTAGTTCATCTTCTAGTTGCATCTTTCCAAGTCTTCCCTTATACTTCAATTTAGGCCTTTTCCCATTTCTTGACTCCATAATGACAAACATTACATTCAACTCTAGCTCTTCACCAAAAAATGTGTTTTCTATTAGCACGATTGTAATATTTATCAATCAGGCAGCTGTTTAAATGTTACAACTGGTAAAATAGAAATCTTTCTGAAACTAACTTAAGTCACTGACCGATAAAGGGGGCTATAAAAGTAATCCCAGTCATCTATTCTTCATACCCAAATAGGAGAGAGATCAGTTTTTTTTATAATTAACAATGGCATCATTCTTGGACCAGGCAGTGTTGTCTGGATGCTAAGTCCACATCTCCTCAAATCTCCAAAATAGTTTCTGAAGGACTGAATTTACCTCTTAAAGGTGGGTGAAGTCCTAGGAGATAGGAAGGAGTTCAAAATCTTGCCCCTTTTGCTGTTTTGAAAAACCACACACTGTTGCCCATCATAATAGAGTATTTGTTAGCTAGTAGATGGTTGTACTGATGGCTTGTTTTTTTTTTTTTTTTCATTTTTTTGTGCTTTTTGGTCCATCTATTAATAAAAATGAACCCCGTTACAGAGTCACCATCATGTCTCTTCTCACCACCCTCTGAGTCTGCATTAGCCAGTCAACTAGCCCTTTCAGCGTCATGTGACCAGCGCGCCCCATTCAGCTTGGCTGGTGTCGTTTCACATGACCCAGGCATGGCCAGTCGTCAGGTTGCACCGCCCTTTGGTTCCCGAGCATGCTGTTTTCTCTCAGCCTTCTCTCCAACCTTAACCAAATCGGCAGCAGCCACCTCGACCGCCCACACATTCCTGGCCAATCAGCTCAGCTGTTTATTTACCAAATGTCTTCACAACAACTACAGCAGCAGCCTTCGGCTAACAAAAAAGCAGGAAAAATCCACAACACCCCCTTCGCCAACCAACTAAATCCAACGCAACATCTGGCAAAACCTTTTCAGCAAATTCTTCCTGGCCGTCAGTCCGGCAGCCTCACCTCACCATTTCTAGCTTGTTGAAACCCAAAACTAGTAAGTTTTTCCTGCTTATACAGTTTACTGCTGGTTAAAATAAGGAGTAAGCGGCTTAAAGTAATTCTTTTTTTCTGGATCAAAGGCTGGCTGTGCATAATTGAATGGTAATGTACATATATATTGCTTGAATAAAACTTTTAAGGGTGATAGGGAACTCATAATGTAACTAGACCTTCAAGTGAAACTTATTTGCATGTGTGAGATGCCAAACTAAAAATTTTAATTACTAACAGATTTAGCTTTCCTTTCTAGCAAAAATTTGACTCCTATCACCTTTAAATGGTTTTACTAACAGTTTTCAAAATTTTAAAATTTTGGGGGTGAAGTGGGCCAAGAGCTAAGGTAATTTTGATAAGTCTAAACACACCCTTAAATGTGACGATCACAAATGCAGTTCTAATGTAGCGTTTAATGGCATCAATATTTACACCTAGCGCGTTTTCACAATTACACTATCCACCTGGTACCTAAGTCTTGTCATGGACTTATAGGTTTGCATGGGTTCCAAATACTGGTCTATGGTACTGTTTTTGGAACTACTTGTGGGACTACATTTTGGTGTGGTGTTTTGGGTAGTGAAGTTAGTTTGACATGAAGTTTTGCATTGGACAGATCTGCTGTGAAGCATTCTTTGTTAAAGTGAGTCCATGGTTGGAATACCTGCTTTTCACTTGAGCTTTTGGTTCCTTAATCTTTCTGTGCCTTTTTTTTTCTTTTCTTTTTTTTTTTTTTTTTTTTTTTTTTTTTTTTTTTTTTTTTTTTTTTTTTTTTTTTTTGGACGATGGGTGCCAGTTCTTCGGCACATTCACTGGGCCCAACAGTGAGATTGAAAAGTTGGGAAATGCCTCACGCCATAAATACTAGTTGACAGTTAGCCTAATTTTCTTGTTTCTGCTTTTAGATCTCCAAGACGGAGAAGCTTCTCCCGTAGCCGGAGCAGGTAAATGACTTTCTGGGCCACAGTCTCAGAAATGGCAGTGTTGTTTGCTATTCATATGCTGTTTTCTAAATGACTTGGTTAACGGTAATAGACCTTGTAATGAGTTCTTAGTAATGGATAAAGTGTTACATAGAATTAGTATTAAGTTAGTAGAATTAACTAACTCTTCATTTTCAAAGACTTACTGGAAATACTATTGTTATAGTCCTGAATGGTCCCATTTTTCTTTTGCCTCTATCTTTAGGTCCCTTTCTAGAGATAGGAGAAGAGAGAGATCACTGTCTCGGGAGAGAAATCATAAGCCGTCTCGATCCTTCTCTAGGTCTCGGAGGTAAGATCTTTAATGATGAGCTAGTTAAGACCTTGTATACCTAACATAGTAAAGACACAAACAGGTCTAACTAAGCCATTTTGATATAATTTTATAATTTTCTACCGTAAAATTTTTTTGATGTTTTGTCACTGTCACCAAGTTACAGATGGAATCTTTTTCTGCTTTTGTTTTTAGCCGATCTAGGTCAAATGAAAGGAAATAGAAGACCAGTTGCAAGATGAGTGGTGCACAGGAAACAGCTTCATTTGACAGGAGTATGTACAGAAAATTCAAGTTTTGTTTGAGACTTCATAAGCTTGGTGCATTTTTAAGATGTTTTAGCTGTTCACATTTGTTTGTCTTGGAACAGTGACACATAAAGATGTAATTCTCTATGGTTTGAAATGATCATATGAGGCATGTAATATCAAGAATTGTTACTTTACAATGTTCCCTTAAGCAAAATTGAATTTGCTTTGAACTTCAGTCTTGCCTAGACTGATAATAAACCTCTTAACTTCTGCCCAGCTAAAGTGTGATGTTGAATATTGTGGAAACAAAACTGGCAAAAATTGGATTTAAGACAATGTAGCTGGGACCTAATGTGCAGCTGTGAACGCAAGCCAGGAGCTAAAAATTAAAGCTGCACCCTTAAACTAGATTAGAGGTTTAAAAACATCCAACTAGTCTTTACACTGGGCAGATGTTGTCCAGTTAGTATAGAATCTAAGAAGTTTTAAGAAAGTTAGTTAACCTTTGCTTTAGGTCGTAAATTTCTGATGTGATTGCTATATATGAATACATAGCTATTGGTAACATTCTTCACTTGGAAGTTTGAGACTATTCAAGATACCAGTGTCCTTCCAGTTTAAGGGTACATTGTAGAGCTGAACTTTTGAGTTACTGTGCAAGATTTTTTTTCATGCTGTCATTTGTAATACGTTTTGTGAGAATCCTTGGGATTAAAGTTTTGGTTACAAATTGTTGTTTAACTTGAAAGCCTGTTTTTCCTTGCAAAACTAAAATGTGTGAGCTTGGTACCAAGTTCAGATATAACATTCCTATTGGAAGCCATACTTATATTTTCCTGTAAAGTGCTTTTGAATTAATAAAATGATAGCATAACTAATAGTCAACCCCCCCCCCCCCATTACCATAGTTCTTGTCCCATGGGAAGCAGTTGGTTACACATATCTTTCAAGAAACAAGTGAAGGGCATTTTTGGTTGTCACTCAAGTGATTGTTCTTAAGTTTTTTCTTTGGACTTAATCAGTGACCAACATTTTAAAGGTGAGCATCCTAGTACATTATAACCCAAAGTTGCCCATAAAAAGGCTTTTAGCATTAGCATGAGAACTTTCTACAAAGCTTTAAAAATTGCTTCCATTTTATTTTACATGATTTGAGGTGTTGCATGGGAGTTCTAAATTGATCCATTATAATGTAAAATTCACTATATGGTTCAAATGTAACAGTGCAGACTTGAATACGGAGGCATGCATAACCTTCCTCTTAGAAATACAGAGGAGCTGTAATTTCTAAATTTTGTGCAATTAGATTAAACCATAATGCAACAGTCTTGTGGCTTAGTTTCCTTAAATGTGCTATTTTATGACAGTTTTGGATTATCCTGACTTTAATATGACAGAAGTCATTGCATTGAGTTGAATCTATAAGGCTATGCACATGTACTGTAAGAATTTTAATTAATTTTTAGAGAGGAAGGGAGAGAGAAACATCAGTTGTCCACCTATGGAGCCCACAAACCTGGAAATGTTCCTTGACCAGGATTCAAACGGGCAGAATGATGCTCAACCAGTGAGCCACACCAGCCAGTGCTCTGAGGATATCTTAAAAGATTAGGTCCTAAACTAATTTTCTTTGGTCCTTAACCTTTCATGCAACTATCAGGGAGGAGAGTCTGTGTGTCATAAGGGAGAATTGGTATCACTGAGGTTCAGTATGAACCTTGCTATAGAAGACATTTAACATTACCTGATTTGCTGGGAGCTCTGGGTCTTGTTGTCTTGGCATTTCCTCATAGCCTAAGTACTGTTCCTATTAGGAACAAAGCAAGATAGCTAATAAAAAGTCAGGGAAGTAATACAGTGTGTCAATAATTACACTGCTGTTATAAACGGTCATTGATATGGCTTTTTTGGGCAGTATACAACTTCCACAGTCTTAAGTTTAGAGGGGTTTCTGTAAAAAGGTTAATTATGGGTATAGTGTGGCTAATGGAGAGATTGAGATATAGTCAACCTTATCGAGTAACCCAAATTTTCAATCACTTAAAAGCCCTAGCACAATTTTTAGAAAGTATTAAACTGTTACATTGTACATTTAGATTGTGGCTTTTTAAAGTTCTAATTTTACTATAATAAAAGTCACAAGTCCCATTGGCCAGTTGGGTCATGTGCCCTTAGTCACATGATAAAGCATACTAAAATGGACCTGTGGTATAATAACTACAGATGTTCACTAGAGGTCACTAATGGGGATCATTTAAGGGAACGGGGCTATAGGTGGCTTTTATGCTTTCAGGAATATGTAACAATCTGGTCCTCAGCTTATTGTGGGTTACTGCTGAACTCCATGTCAAGCAGAAAGGTGAAGACAAGATAATTTCATGATAAAGTTTACTGTTAATGTATTTTGAAAAGATGGTGTGATCAGTAAATGGCATCTCTACCAAAGTAGTTAGACATACCCATGTCTGGGTGGGAAGTCCTCGCTGCTTTTGATTGTAGAGCCATGGTTCATATTAGTAGGATGTTGTCTTAATCAGGAGTAGCATTGATCATACAAATGTTTCAAAGTGTTCACAGCCTGATTCCAGGTTCGTTGTCTCAGTTTTTCACAGTGGTCTGGCCCTGTGTTTGGAAGATTTTTCCCAGGTGATAAAATTCCTGGTTATAATGCTGGTTTAGTGCTTTGTCTTAATGTGCTTTTATTTTTCAGAATTCTGAACATGATTTAGTTGCCAGATCTAGTTGGTGATATTTTCCAGTTGTATATTTTTGTACTGGACTGTTGCTTCCTGGTTTTCCATTTTCTGGGGGAAGGGGACATGAAAGATTTTTATAATTAAAGTAGCTGAAGAAAAAACTGGGTTGGAGTATATTTTTATTGAAGCAGTCTGATAGTGTTAAATAATGATTTTCTAGTCCACAAATTCCATCCTATTTTAAGATTCATTGGATACCTCAAAAGAATTCAACTGTAGCACATTTTTAGGTTCTGAGAAGAGATTGTAGATTGAAAAATTTAGTATAGCTGCTTAGTTTTTTTCATGCAACTTTCCCCTAATTGCAGAAACTCATAATACATTATTCAGACATCACTTAGTATCCTCGCCTTTTCTCTTCAATTATCTGGAACACAGAGCATGTTGTTTCCAGACCAACATCAACATAGGTGTGTGGAATATCACTTCTGATCTTTAAACTGGCATACATTAAAGCACTGTGTATGATGATTTCACTCAAGTCTTAGAGAATATGTCCATTTAGTGCCTATACTCTGAGTTAGTATATGTCTGAGGAAGTGAAAATCTGGAAACATTGATACTTTGCTTCCTTGTGGCCATCACTTAAAGAGGTCCCAAGCCCTAGCAGGTTTGGCTCGGGATAGAGTGAGTGTTGGTCTGCAGACTGCAGGGTCCCAGGTTCAATTCTAGTCAAGGGCACACGCCTGGTTTGCGGGCTCAATCTCGTGTAGGAGGCAGTCAATCAATTCTCATCGATGTTGCTATCTTCCTCGCCAAAATCAATAAACTTTTTTTAAAAAAAGCTCTCTATAAATACATTGTTTGCGGGAGACGGGTTTTCCAAAAACGATGAGTAGAGACAGCCGTCAAATATGGAGGGCCTGGCATTTCAACAACGAAAATGTACAAGACAACTCAGACTTTGCTAAGTCAGACCATTATTGGATTTCTTTCTTCCCGTTACGACGCGATTTGGCAGGAAAATGCCCCCTTACATTGGGTAAAAGACTGATGCAAAGCATCCACTTGGGAGTTCTGTCACTGGCATGCACTGACCACCAGTGGGTGGCTCGGAGCAGAGGAAGGCCATGGCTGCGATTGAATGACCTCGATCACTGTGTGGCCCTACTTGCTGATGAATTTTGTGCACCGGGCCTCTAGTAAATGAAAAATCCTAAGATGGTGAATATTCCACTTTAGAGCAAAATTAAGCCTTCCAGAAAAGTATCTGAAGGTGGCTTTTACTCGTCATTTTCCCTTGTACAAAGGCAGGCACCTTTGTGTTTGGTTATTTGCTGACAAGCCCCTAAACTTCAACAGAGCCGGGGGGAAGGTTGCTGAATACTACCCTTTTGTTGGGGTGGGGGTGAGGGTTACTAGTTGTCATTTGGATAAGGAAATGCAGGTAAGTGATATGTTTAAAAACATGAGTTTTGAAAGCTGAAAGTTTCCCTTAGGAAACAGTTTCTAAGTCCTGTTAGGGAGCTGGTAACTTCAACCTGTTCCAGTTGTTGCCACCAGACTCCTATATAATAAAACCCTAATACGCAAATCCACCAAGGGGCAGACGACAATGCTAACGGCAGGCGAGTGCTGAGGATGTTCCCCTGCTGGCTTTGGACCAGTTGCTGGAGTATACTGAGGACAAGACATTGAATTGGCAGTCCTGGTAGGACTTGTGGTGACAATGTATAGCAGTCTATTTGTCATGAAATTGGCTTCCAGAAGTTAGGTTGGGAGTAGAAGTTGCTCACTTTGTAAGTAAGATGAATACACTGATGGTTTGGAGAGGGCGGGCTAAGAACCGAGTCTTGGAAATTAGCTGCCAAAGGGTGCTGGAAGCTTCACTGAAGAGTTGGGTGGGTCAGGAAAGAGTTTAAAACTTTTTTTTTTTTTTTTACCTCACCCCTGCTGTAGCCTC
>PVJC01010051.1:29659-44617 GCA_004026665.1 Murina feae
CCAGCCTCCCCTACCCCCCAGAGTTTTGTGTCCCTTGGTTATGCTTAAATGCATGCACAAAAGTCCCTTGGCTGATCTGTTACCCCCCCCCCCCCAACGTCCCTGTCCTTGTTGCTGTAATTTGACAGTCTGATGCTGCTCTGCCTCTGTATCTATTACAACCAGTTTATAATGGTTATTATCCATAGATGAGTGAGGACGTATTTTTCTTTCATTGACTGGCTTATTTCACTAAGTTCCATCTTCTAATACTCCTTTGCCAAACATAGTGCGGGGTCTATTATGTGATACTTAACTACTTGAGGGGTATCACTTGGAGGGCAGAAAATTACATTAATTACTCATCTTATTAAACAAGTGTATTCAGAACCCAGACCAGTTGGCTTGAAAGCCCTTGTTTTCCTTCCTATGACATTTTTACTTTCTCAATTGTAAAATGCCAGGATTTAGGGCATCCTTTTAATTGTAAAATAATGTCTACTGTGCCTACATTGAAAAATAATGGCCTCTTCCAGTCTTTCTGGAGGCACCTTGCTAACATTTTTGTCTTCCAGAGAGGCGTATGTAGTTGAGCAAGCATTTTTTGCAACTAGAAAATGCTAACCATGTGTCGCTGAGCTTTTCCCCTTTTTGCACATTTGAGGCATGTCTGTCTGGTGTCAGTCTGTGCTGTATGCCATCATCTGGGCAGGTACCACAGTTACGCACTCTCAAGACAATTCTTGGCAAAAGCTTATCTAGCTTTGTCTTGATGCTAAGTGATAATTTAATGTGAGTAAATGTCACCGTCAAGGACAAAGTTGTGCTAATGTGGATGGGTGGACACTGATTCTGTCCATGTTAATCTTGCCATGTTTAGAGCTCTGACTAGTTGCTGTGGCTACTCCAGTCTCCTAGTCTTGACCCCAGGATTCCTTTTAGGAATATGAGAACAATATTGATTATTGCTTTTTAGACACTACTGGTAAATATCAAATGTTAGGGGTTTTTATTAAACTTTTTAAAAAGAAAAGCACACAATTGCTATTTTCCTTTTTTCCCTTGGGAACACCCCAGAAGAATTCCATGACCAGAGTAGGCTATTGGAGAGATTCTTGATAGTGAATCTGGTTTTAAAACTAGTTTGCCCATCTATTGTGAAATACTTAGTTGATGGGGGGGAAAACACTGGTCTAGGTTAAGGAGGGCCCGTTTGATCACTTGAATTGTTGGCAGTGGACTTCGTGCTTAAAGCTATTTAATTGCCCACCACTACCTGCAGTCTGTTGGCTGGGAGCCATGCTCCCTACGTTCCCTTTTTCAGATGAGTTTGAGTCTCCATATAATAGAGGTAGAAGGAAGGAAAGGTTTTTCTAAAAGGTGAAGGTGTAGGTGCACCATCCAAGACTGGTTCCTGACAAGGGCCAGCTTTTTGACTTAGTAGTTGACAGGAAGGGAAAGATTCAAGGGTATCAGTAATAAGGCGATAAGATTTATTGAAGAGATTGAAGTATAAGAAAGCTAGACCAGTTGTCCAAGGTTGAAGCTCAGCACTGATTGCACTGAGCAGGGTAACCTGGGTTGTAGGACCAGGTGGAGATTAACTGGAAGAGGCCTTGAGTTCTTGGTCCCAGTCCTGTGTTTAGAGACGATTGAGTGGATTTGTCCAAGTTCATGCAGGATACTGTGCCAGAAATGTGACAAGGACTGCCGCAACAGCTAGTCTAGGTGCAAGTTCCAGGGAGCAGTATATATGCATATATTTTTATTGCTTTCAGAGAGGAAGGGAAAGATGGGAACATCAATGATGAATCATCCGATTGGCTGCCTACTGCCTGCACTGTCCTGAGGCTAGAGATTGCAACCCGGGCATATGCCCTGGGAATTGAACCAATGGCCTCTTGGTTGCTGGGTCGACACTCAGCCTCTGAGCCACACCCAGTGGGGCCAGGGAGCAGTATATTAAGGCTTTGAAGCCAGTAACCAGGGTGACTTTGGACCAGCTATGTAATTGAAATTTCATTCCCTCCCCCCCCATTTTTCTTTTAATCCTCACCTGGATGTTCTTTGTTTTGAGAGAAAAATGATGTGAGAGAAACATTGATCAGTTGCCTCCCACATGTGCCCGGACCAGGGGTCAAACCTGCAACCTTCTGGTGTACAGGATGATGCACCAACCAACTGTGCCACCTGGCCAGGCCTGGAGTTTTATTTTTCAGATCTGCAAAATGGTGTAACTGTAGGAAACAATAACCTCCTACTCTTAATACCCCAAGAATGTAATGGCACTCGGGGCATGACAACGGTGCTCAGTAACTGTTTGTTCTGTGGCTGGCTCACAGGAGCTGGTGTGTAGTAGAGCATTCAAGGATGCTTTTAGCAAGAGTGCCCCCTATGCTTTCTTGCATTCCCCTTGCATCTGGGAGGGTGTTTTCCCTGCCCCTGGTCCTTACCACACTTTCGAGACCATTGTCCAGTTTGAGGGGACATTGATTTGAGAGGGGTCCAAGGTCAGGAGGGGCATTTGTAATTAAAGTGGTCTGGGCAGTTTTATAGAAAGGGACTTCTGATACTCAGATAGGCAGGTGGGAAAGAGAATGATGGGTTAAAACGGTTAGGTGGAAGTACTTTTGTAATTATTTGTTGCAAATTTAGGACTGTCCATGTTTTATGTAAGTAATTTATAAAAGTTTCTGAAAACTTGCTTTTTCTTATTTTGAATAAAAGCTAAATTCATAAAAAAACACAAAACAATGTTAGGTGGCTCTAAAAATGGATTTTCAAATTAGGCCTACTTGGATCTGAATTTTTATCTTTTGGCTATGTGCCAAAATTCTACAACTAATTTTCTGTATAGAAGAGTTTTGAAATATTTTTAAAATTGATTTTAGGAACACTGATTTGTTGTTCCACTTATTTACGCATTCATTGGTTGCTTCTTGTATGTGTCCTGACGAGATATCAAACCCACAAGCTTGGTGTATCAGGATGATGCTCTAACCAACTGAGCTACCCGGCCAGGGCTACAAATAATTGCTTTTTGTCAAATTGGGGATAACAAAAACATGATTTAGTTGGAGGTGGGAGCTTAGTGTTTGTATGCTTTCAAAGTTCCGCAGGGGATCTAAAGAGCAGTTGTGCACTCAGGTCTGTTTTCATCTCACAGTGGTCCCCCAAGTATGGAGCAGGGTACATCTCCTCAGCCTGGGCCCTGCCCACTGGCCACATCCTCTGCTCTTGCTGCTCACCCTTCCTGGGAGAGGCAGCCCCGGGTGTTTCTGTGCAGAAGCTGTGGAGTAGGAGTGAACATTCCTTGGGCACCTACCTAGGGGGCGGGTAGCACTTGGGTGAGATCGTTGTCACCAGAAAATGCTGCTTTCCTTTGCCTCCTTTGGCACAGTTCACAGTGCTGGTGTCGGGACACCCCTTGAGCAAGGTGTGGTAGGAAAAGGCAAAGGAAAAGCATTAAAATGGAATTACCATGTGCTGAGCACATGTATTTGATTGTGCTTCTTTTCAGTATCAACTCTGATGGCGTTATCCCAGTTTCTCAAAGAGCTCAGAGTGGTCCCCAACCCTGTCAGACATGGGCCCCCTTTTTGTAAAAACAATTTTGTAATGAAGTCCTTTATTTCTGAAGTGAAATCCATTTTCTATGAAAAAAAAGTCAAGATGAAGAAGTCTTAAGTATAGTATAAAATAAGCAGTTTATGAAGTAGTATGTGTTTCTGTGTCAGGTCTGATTGCTAGAAGACGGAAGTCAGATGCTTGAGCCTATTTCGTACTTGCCCTACAGAAAAATTAAAGGCACATGTAGACACAAAAACTCCAGAACCTTGGATGACAGACCAGACTTCCTTGAATATGATGCAAAAGGGGGAAAGAAACTTAAAGTAGAGAAATAATAGACTGCTGAACTGGAGAAATGAAGTACAATATTGTCACAAATAAGCTGGGCCTTAAAACGATGTCCAGGCCCTGGCTGGGTAGTTCAGTTGTTAGAGCATTGTCCCCATACAGCAAGGTCACCGGCTCAGTCTTCAGTCATGGTATGTAGCACAAGTAACCAGTGAATGCATAAGTAAGTGAAACAACAAACTGATGTCTCTCAAAATCTCAAAACAACACACAAAACCTATCAAAATAACTTGCCCAGCCTGGCCGGTGTGGCTCAGTGGTTGAATGTCTACTTATGAACCAGGAGGCCACAGTTTGATCCCCAGTGTGGGGGGCGTGCAGGAGGCAGATGATCAATGATTCTCATCACTGATGTTCCTATCTTCCTTTTCCTTCCTCTTTGAAATCAATAACAATATATTAAAAGAAATAACTTACCTATTATAGCAGAGGGTGGGAAGAAAACGAAGTGCCTGTCCCATGGATTGTTAATGAAGATTTGATTGAATTTAATCCATGAAATGTGCTCACTAGCCCCTGGCACTGAGATACTATGTAAGTATTAAGTAATATACATCCTTTGGTAGAAGGGAATAGCTGGATTAGGAACAGTTAAGTAGTCAGTGCACACAGGGATTAGTCAGTGATTTCTAGGCAATGTCTTTATTCCTTTTAATCATTCTGCCTGTGATGGCCTTATGCAAGTACTGTGTACAGTAGAGTTGATACCTCTATAAAGTATATACAGTAGGTTCAGTCTTGTGGGCGAGGGCAATTCATATGTGACAGGCATCTAGTAGGTCCTCCACCCCTGGCCAGTGTGATGACAATTTAAAAAAGAAAACCTACATCTGTTTCCCAACCACCCACTGGGAGGCAGTACTGCCCTATTGTTCCTACCAGGCCAAATTCTTTGCCTGAGCTCACACTTCTGTTTATAATTGAGTCTCCATTGACTGAAGTCTTGCTGTTCCCCCCCCCCCCCCCCCCCCGCCCCAACAATCAAGACAGTGGTAAAGACTACAGTGACAGTAGTTAGCATTTCTTGAACTCATGTGCCAGCACTTTGCTAAACATTTTTGTTGTTAATCCTCACCTGAGGATATTTTTTTTCCATTGCTTTTTAAGGGAGTGCAAGCGAGGTCCAGAGGGAGAGAGAAACATATTGATTGGTTGCCTCCTCCATGTATCCTGTTGAGGATCAAACCTGCAACCCAGGCAACCCTTAGGTCCAGAGTGGATTCTAACCACTGAGCAAGCTGGCTAGGACGTTTGCTAAACTAATTTTACCAGCTCACTTCAACCTCACCACTTGAGGGAGTTTCTGTTACCTCACTAAGAAACAGGGTTAGGGCCGAGAGCAATGTTGTGTTTTGTGTAGATGTGCCCTTGGCTGGAATTGAAGCTGGGACTCTTCAGTCTGCAGGCCGATGCTCTAGCCACTGAGCCAAACGGGTGAGGGTGCAAGTGGTAATATTTTTTATCACCTCATTTTGCAGTCCCAGAGGTGACAGGACAGGAAGGTCTACCCCCAAACAGCCCAGAAGCACACGTTTATTTCAGCATGTTAAAATACGTATGTGGTTGAAGAGGCTTTATGTTTAAAAAGATATTTTTTAAAAATTGCTAGGCCGACTTACATATTCTGAACACAATCAAATGTGTGGGAGACTCCTGCAGTGTGGTATAGAATTCCTCGTGCCGCCCACACCTTTGCGGATAAGAGAACCTGAGGCAGGGGTGGGGCCAGGGGAGTGGGGCGCTCAGACCCCTGGAGCCCAGCTGGGGCCATCTTTGTGCCCGCCCTCCTGCCTTGCGGCCCAGTGCCCCTCCTGAATGGCCAGCCATGGCATCTGATTGGCAGCATGCCGCAGCCTGGCTGTTCAACCTTTCACCTGTGAAGGCCCTGGCCACTTGCCCATCTCCCTGGCAGATAAAACCTCAGACAGAGGGCAAACAGGACTGGCTCCAAGAGTCAGCGCAAGTCTGACTCACACAGTTGGTTTGTGCCTGTGCCAGCCCCAAAGGCTCTTCATGGTCTCCTTCCTATCACTTCCCTCGCTGTGGCCACATGGGGACTCTTGAGCAACGTGCAGACCGCTGTGAGCGTGAGAAGGGCGCCGGCTCTTCTGAGGTGGGTTTTCCAGGCTGCAGAGGGACCGTGCCCATTCCTTGGCTGCTCAGAGCATTGCCCATCAGTTGCAGGGTCGGGTGGGGCAGCGACGTGGGGTGAGGTGCCCTGTTACCTGGTAGTGGAGAACTTGGGCTACCATTTGTCAGCATTTGCCTGTTGAAAGAAGCAGTCTGCTTATAAATGGCAGGATGATTAGAAATTTAACTTGCTCTTCCTTCCTTTTTCAGAAAAGGAAATAATCATTGTGTGACAGACATCTAGGGTCTCCATCCCTAAAGTCAGGTACGCTCCCTGGCCAGTGTGATGACAAAAAAAAAAAAAAATCAAATCATTGTTAGCTGTTTCTCGTCGCAGTATAATTAGCATTTTTGTTTGGAGATATGCAATGTTGCCACTGAAGAGAAGAATACCACGTGCACGCAATATTTTTGCACAGAAATACTTAAAGTAAGTTCCTGCCCTGAAAGCTTTGGGCCCAGGCTGTTAATAATAAATTACCGGACCTCAATCCAGAGCGGCCCCCAGACGCAGGTCCCTGGAGGCTGGCTCTGATGGGAAGGCTTTTCTCAGGGGCTCTGCGGCCTCGGCCTCGGTGCAGGGCAGCCTTGCATTTGTACACCCTCCTGCCGGGCGCTCACGGTGGGGAGGCCTTTGACTTCTCTGGGAACTCAGGCTGTGCGGCCACACTGCCTCCCCTCCGGGCTTGCTGGACAGAACCCGAGGTAACGCGTGTAAAGCATCAACCGTGCCTGGCTCCGAGTTTTCCTTCACGTCAGCTCCACTTCATCCCCTTCAGTTACTCATGTTTTATTCAGAGGGAGTCCCTGACCATGGCAGGAAAATTAGGGGGCATGTATAAGCAAAAAACGGAAAAGACCCAGTCACTCCGGCTTTCACAGGTCGTTTTCTTCTGCGCTGTCCTCTTTGTTCTGGGGGTGGGAAGTTGCATTTGTGTATAGAGGCTAGTGATGTGGCCCACTTTGCAAATGAGGAAACGGAATGCCAGAAAGAGGAAGTGGCTCTCCCAGGGTCAGGAAGACAGTAGGAAGGTTAAGCTGGGTTTGAAGCCCGTAACAGCCATGTCAGCACAGGAAGGGCCTCAGAGGTGCCCTGCATGGAGGTGCCCTGCATGGAGGTGCCCACAGGTGGGCCTCGGACACCTGTCCCTGAACGCCCCTGTGTGTGGGGAGCCTGTGCCCACAATGCCCATTTCCGTCGTGACAGGAGGTACTTGCCATTCCTCAACAAAGACACACTCCTACTTGGTGGCCTGCCCCACCCGAGAGTCCTGGGCGTGGGCAGGTTGTGAATAAACAACCCAGTGAGGTGGGGTTTTTAGGCCCCTTGGTTCTGCATCCCCGGGGTGACTAGGCTGGCATTGCGCATAGGCTGCCATGGTAATCAGTACCGACCTTCTGGGCTTTCCTCTCACTTTAAAGGGTGCTTTCACTCTCTGTTTCCCTGTTTTCTAGCCGCTGTCTTGGGGTTCCCAGCAAAGATATGCATGGTTTTCTAAGAGAAAAAGACATACTATTTTAATGACTAAAGTAAAAAATAAACACTGTTTTAATGATTAAAATTATTCATTGAAATGGAGGTCAAGTGGATTATGGGCAGATTTATTCCTAAAATCTATTAGTATAATTTTAATGCCAACAGGATAGAGGCATCAATCCATGAGCCTACTTGTGTGATGACTGTACATGTTCACATGTGACGTAGGCCATGCATGCCCTGTGCTGGTCCAGGTGGCACACAAACCCAGCTCCTGAGCCAGCACGGCAGCCAGGTCTGGTAGTCCCGAGAACCAGGTGAGGAGAAGGAAAGGATTGTTTCACTTAGTCAGTTTGCCCGTCTACTGAGCTACAGTTGGCATGTACCTCACATGGCGAATGGACCACAGGGTCCTTCTGGCCGAGGCACGCTTGCCACAGTGGGACCAGATGGCCAGCAAAGGGCCTTCCATCACTGGCACTGAGGATTGGCAACTCCAGAAGAATAAGAAGGTTTCTTTGTAAGGATGGCAGGTCCCCGTAGTCATTTCCTGGAGGGAGGCACCATGTTAAATGGATACAGTGGTGACTGTTCTCCAAGGCAACATCAGGCTAACAGGCTTTTTGTTCTGCGGGCGTCCGGCAAGTGTGGGATGGGCTCGTAGAACAGTCCTCGAATGACCTGCTAAGGGTTACCACCTGCTTTGTGCAGATGTGGGAACTGAAACTTAGAGAAGGGAAACAGCCCAGGGTGACCTGGCTCCCCGGGCCCATGCTCCACATCACAGCTCTGTGTGGCACGCGGTCTGTTCCATTCCCAGGCCTGGCATCGGGCTCCTCACTGGTCCCGGGGTTTTGCACAGCATCTCCAGCTTGCATACTGGGGGGCGAGGTCCTGTGGCCGCCTCTGGCGGGAAGAGTCTGGAGACCTGGCTTTGGCACCTGGCAGTGCCATTGTGCAAGCTGGAGAAGTTTGCTTTGCTCCTTGAGTCTTGGTCTTGTCATCTGTAAAATGGAACTAATTGTACTACCTCATAGGGCTGGTATAGGGTTTAAATGAAAAACAAAACAAAACAAAACCCTTTACTGAACGCTTGGTAGGTACCAGGCACTCACCTGTATTAACTCAACCTTCACAGCAGCCCTCGGAGAGTAGGGGCCATGGCGATCTCCACTCTAGGGAAACGGGCACAGGAGGGTTAAGTAACTTGCCCGTTGTCACATAGCAAGCGGGGCAGCTGGGCTGGGCACCTAGACTGGCGTTGGAGTGGGTGTTCAGGAAGAACCCATTGGATGAATAAATGAACTCTAAGGCTGGTGAGTCCTAGACAACAGCTTTCTGAGTGTCAGAGACTAATATTCAAGGTGGGACTGTGGACGAGCCTTCGTGTGACCTGCTGTTTGATGGATGAAGACCTCGGGGGTCAGAGGGTCAAAGCCCTGTGAAGTCTTGGTAAGAGCCATGGTCCACAGTCCCAGGTTTTATGTTCTAGGAAACAACTGAGAAAAAGTGCAGTCTCAGCGACCTCAAGGTGCTCTCACTCTTCATGATCCGTTCACGCCGTTCCCAGACGCGAAGGAGCATTGTCACAAAAATGGTGAATGCTGTGTGGCAGTCCTCGCCTGCGGACCCGCACTTCAGAACACAAATGAATGGATCTACTGGAATGGCTGCCCGTTGGCCCCGGGGAATGGGGGTAACCTCAAGGATGCATAAAGAGAGGAGCTATGGGGGGGGGGCGGGCATCCCGGCTGCCTCACCTCTAAGGCTGAGGCCCGGAAGAGTGCCTCTGGGCCGGCCAGTGAGGTCAGGTGGGAGGCAGGCACGCCTACCCCTGAGCTCCAGCTCTGGCGAGGCCACCGGCTCTGGGAGAGGAGTGAAGAGCCGCTCCTGGGTTAGTGTCCGAGGGCACAGTCACCTGCTGTCCAGCCTTCCTCCCCAAGGTTTAGCCAGGTCCACTAGCGAGGTATCCCAAGGATGTCAAGAAACCGGATACCGGTCCGTAAGCCCCGATCGCATGGTGATTGCAGGGCTGAGTTGCCATGAGGGTCCTGCCGCACCATGTCCCAAGCCAGCGGAGTGTGCCCCTGAGGATGGGCAAGGAAGAGGGCATCTTCACTTACTCACTGGGCCCTCTGTGGACCGGGACAGGTGGGTGAGGCCACCCCTACCCACCCACCCATCCAGGGACCCTCCCTGCAGTGGTTATCCCCGCGCAGCCTGCAGTTCTGGGCTCGGTCACAAGGTGGCAGTGTGGGGAAGAGTGCTGACAAGCCCTGCAGAGCGGGTTTAGGTTTCTACCCATCCTTCCAGATCGGCTCATTTATTAAACACGAAACTAACCCCCGTGGCTGGGGAAGGGCAGCAGGGAGAGGCAGGCGTGACTTTCTAGAAAGTAAATCTGCAAGCCTGTCGGTCCGCGCCCATTAACCACCCACAGTGGCTATGTCTGTACCCGTGAGGTTTATGCAAATGTGTCACTGTGTGTGTGAGACCAGTGTAGTTGCGTGTGAGGGTGACTGGGTGACTACATGAGTATGAAGTGTGACTGTGGGGCGAGGGGAAGGGGGAAGCAGCAGATCAGGTGTCGCCAGAGAGGCTAGGAGGAAGCTGTAAAAGTGGGCGATGTCCTCTTTATCAGAGCCTTCTGCTGGGTGAACTGGAGTAGAGGCCAAAGTTCCCTCCGATTAGCAGGCACAGGGAGGCATGGAGCGTGCAGCGGGGTTAGAGGGGCAGGTGGCCCTCCGATGGGAAAGGGAGGGCCTGCCCTAAATTCCACTCGGCCCAGACCCCCCGGGCAGCTGGTTCCACCCAGCCTGGCCATGTTGGGGAGGGGTGCAGACGGGACAGCTGACCTCTACCTGTGAAATGGCAGGAAACTAGGCCTGACGTCCTGGCTGTGCACCAGGACGGAAAGACAGCTGGTCTGGAACGCACTTAGAAGGAGGCCCAGTATGTGAGGGGCATGTCTGCTGGTGGTGGAGGAGTCATGAAGTGGTGCTATTCTCGGAGGGGCCCAGGCCCTGCCCTCTGCCCACCCCCCTTCCAGGAGGGCCTTCCTAGGGCAGAGGGGCCTTCTCAGGAGGTGGGCTGGGCCGTGGGGGCGGGGGCTCGCTCTTCCCTCATTGGGAGGCTGTGAGGCCGACACCTTCCCGATGGAGAGAACTGACTCAGGCGTCTTCCTGCCCAGGCTGCGATCTTGTTTTTTCTGTTCTTTTTACTGGGGACGGGTGGGGAGCAATCGGTGTCATCAGGGATTACTTTGAAACCACTGCCTCACACACTGGGAGCTGGCTTGAGTCAACTGGTCACCATGGAATTTCTTTTTTTAGCTCATAAACAGCCGAATCAGAGCCAGGGAGCCATTCAGGGCGGGGAGCAGCGTGTGGGATGTGGAGCTGCTGGGCTCGTGTTTCTTGGGCAAACAGATGCCAAGGCTCAACTTACCAGCGGGGAAGCCCAGAAACTGAGGTTTGGAGACCACGTCTAGTTACGCCTAGTTATTCAGGCGGCTCCACCTGGGAGGCCCTCGCTGGCTGTCCCAGCCACAGAGAAAGGACATAAGAGGAGCTGGGGGTTCCACGCAGAGGCCACCAGAGGAGACGGCGAGGAAACTCTGGGAGCCAAAGTGTGAAAGAGCCGAGTCTCTCCTGCCTGCTTGTTTTGTCAGGTTCCTGGTCCAGGGAGGGCCCCTGAGGGTGGGGCAGAGCTGGAAATTGGAAGTAGTTGGGGTAAGGTCCTTTGAGGGCAGGAGCGGCACGAGCCAAGGCATGGAGGTGAGGGTGTATAAAGTATGTCACAGGTTGGCACAGAGGGTTTACAACAATAAACACATTCCACATGCGTTTATTAAGCACCTACTATGTGCTAGACACTGTTTGAGTCACAGGGATGAAGTTGGTGAACAAAATCCATCCTCTGGGCATTCTGTAAATAACAGCAAGATAAACAGCAGTAGCTCACGTTTACTGAGGACTTACTGCAGGCCCAGCACTGCTTTAAGTTCTTTATTTGCTCATTTAATCCTTAAAGCACCTCATAAAGTAGCCATGTTATTATGTCCCATTCATAGATGAGGAATGGGCACTGAGTGGTGGAGGCAGAATTCAAACCCAGGGCCCGTGCTCCGACCCTGACATTGCCTTCCCCTCAGGGAGAAAAGGTGAGGGGCAGGTTGCAGGGAATGGGGGCTAGTTTGCAGGGTGGTGAATGCTGGGCGGGGGACATGGGGGATCCACTGTTTTTGGAAAATTAATCTGGGGGCATGTGTGGGGGTCAGTTGGGGGGCCAGTGACGGGAGGCACTTGGGGGCTCAAGGGGCGGCAGCCCCTGGCCTGGCACAGGAGGCGCAGAGAAGTGATGGCAGAAGAATCCATAGCGAAGCGGGGCCTGGAACTAACGAACAGACATCAATGGGCAGGACTGTTTCCTCCCATCAGAGGACTGGCCGAGAGTGGACTGTGGCTTCTTCCCTGTATTATCGTTATCTGCCTGTCATGAGGGACGAGGGGCCCTCTGGTGTGTGGAGCCCTAGGACTGCAGTGAGAGCTAGAAAGGTCTCCCCTGCCAGGCACCATGGTTTGTACAGGGTTCAACCTCTGTCCTTCCCTCCAAATTCTGTCAGCCAGTCTCCAAACTCGGCTTTAGGTGAGTGGATGGCCCCTCCTATTCTCCCAGCCCCTGCACCTCGGGACCCTTCACATTTCTTCATCAGCGAGCCCAGCGCCAGCCCCTGCTGGAGGGCAGCCTTCAGCCCTGTGGCTGGACCCACGCCATCCTGCCGTGGAGGGGCGGGGGGGATTGCTGCCTGCCTGCTGCGGGCTCCCAGAAGCATAAACCCCATCCCCATTCAACCTCGCCCAGTTTTCCTGAACGGATGGAGGCTCTCACTCAGGCTTAGGGAAGAGCAGCCAACTTTATTTTGGGCTGTTACTGCCCGGCTGCTGCCAGGAAAACCTTAGAGCGCCCTTCCCACACCTGCACGCACCGTCTTGGGCACACAGCTCTGCCAAGCTGGCTCTTGGCTGTGCTGCCCCAGGAAGCTCTGCCTCAAGCACCGTTCAGCCCACCACTGGGCCCAGGCCCTCCCTAGTCCCTGTAGCCCTACCCCCTTCCTCCCACCCCAGCTCTGCTCTGACCCCAAAACTCAACTCCCACTGAGGGCACATACCCCTCTGGGGCAGCCCGCAGGGGGGGGGGGGTGCGGGAGAAGGGGTGGGGCGGCACTCCCTGGAGCTGGCGATGTGAAGGAGTTTCAAGATGGCCCTTTAAGAATGTCCTCAGCCTGGCAGGGCCCCCAGCGCTGGGAATTCCCGCCTGGGAATTTTTCCAACATTCTGCCAGCTGTTTCTTCTCTCTCAGTGGTTTTATAATTTCTCCTTCTGCCCAACTCCTTTCACTTTCTGTCTCGCAGCTTAGGCGAGAAGGCAGAGGAGGCTGGGCGCTGGCATTCGCTGGGCCAGCTGTGCCAGGAGGGGACAGGGAATGGGGAGGGGGAGGGACGGGGGGCAGGAGAGGCCCTGGAAACCGGGCGGTGGCCCCCACGTCATCGCCTGGGCACGTGGTCCTGTCCTCTGGCCCTGTCAAAAGTGCACGTTTGCTACTCAGGAGGCCGACACATTAAGCCAGCAACACCAGCGCATGCGTACGCTTTCCTGTCACATGAAAGAACTGGAGGGGCACAGTCTGGAGCACTATTTTTTAATGAAAAAAAAATAATTTTATTGGTTTTAGAGAGGAAGGAAGAGGGAGAGAGAGAGAGAGACATCAATTAGCGAGAATCTCTGATCGGCTGCCTCCTGCACCCCCTCCCCACTGGGGATCGAGCCCACAACCTGGGCACGTGCCCTGACCGGGAATCAGGCCGTGACCTCCTGGTTCATGGTTAACACTCATCCACTAGCCATGCCAGCTGGGCCTGAGCATTTTGTTTTTTAGTTAATCCTCACCTGAGGATATATTTTTCCTTGGATTTTTTTAGAGAGAGTAGCAGGGTGGGGGAGAGAGAGAAACATTGATGTGAGATAGACACATGGATTGGTTGCCTCCTGGTCGCACCTGACTAGGGCGAGGGTCAAACTTGCAACCCAGGTATGTGCCTTTGACTGGGAATCGAACCCGTGACCCTTCAGTCCTCCGGTCAATGCTCTGACCACTGAGGGCAAGTCCTGAGCATTTTAAAAGCAAGACTTTAAGGAACATGGACACCTGGGTTCCCCTCACCTTCCTGACTCTACCCCAGGCACTTTCCCCAGCAGGCAGCTCATTCCGTGTGCACCTGGAGAAATACACTGCGTGAGGCTTCCTCCCCTCCCTCACCACCACCCCAAAGCCCCACTCGCTCCCTGGGCTCCCCCCAAATCCCATCTTGGGGTCTGCATCTGGGGAAGTCCCATCTAAGATGCTAACACTGGTGAGCACTTACTGCATGCGAGGCCTTGTCTCATTTCTGCCTCCATCCCGTGGGGTGGGTTGCAATTATTAACCCCCACCTTTGGGATCAGGTCATGCTTGTTCAAGGTGACCCACCATTGGAGCCAAGACTCAACCAGGCTAGTCATCTCATCGTATTTCCTTGGGATGGATCCTAACCCTGAACTCCCGTCAGAGAAGCACATTTCTGGGCTTTTCAGCTTTCCAAGGGGGCCGCGGCTCGGCCCACATGCCTCACCTGCCTGGCTGGGTGGGTGGCAGAGGGAGTGAGAGGATGAGGCGGAAGGGCAGCTGATGGCCACTGCGTGGTGAGGGCCTGGGCCTGGGAGAGAAGCCCTTGCACAGCGTTGGTCTCTGCACCACATTCCTTTCTTAGCAGAAAGACTGGCGAGGCGGGGGTGGCTGCCCCCACAGCACCCAGAGATATTTGAAGAACTACCAGCCCCTCCCCCACCTGACATGCCAAAGCCGGAGGGTGGCAGGGAAGCATGTGGATAGCTGGAAGGGAGGCCTGGATGCCTCTGGGGCAGGAGAAGCTGCTGTTTCAGATGTCCCCGCCTGCGGGAGCCCTGCCTGTGGCTCCAGGATGGGGCCTGGCCCCTTTCTAATAAAACTCTCTGCTGGGCTTTACAGTATCCAAAACACTTTCACATCAGGGAACGCCTTTGATCCTTCCACAACCTGTAAAGTGGGCTGAGCCAGGGTGTCATTATCCCCATTTTACAGATGGGGAAGCTGAGGCTCTGATTAAAATGCTACAACTCAGGCATGCTGCAACTTAAGATTTCTGTAGCCTTGCCTCTGCATCATACATTTGTAGGGATAACAAGTTCATTGAACATTATTAGGGGCAGGTACATGTATAGTTCTTTGTCCAATTTTTCAGCCCCCCTAAGTAGCTGGGATTTGAGCCAAGGGTTCTCAAAATGTGGTCCCCAGACCAGGAGCATCAGCAGGGAACTCGTAAGACATGCGCATTCTCGGGTCCTGTCCCAGAATTACTGGCCAGAATCCTGGGGGGG